>ARYC01011943.1:0-10253 GCA_000711775.1 Oxytricha trifallax | reverse complement strand
AATTTGATAAGAAAACCCTACTAATTTGATAAGAAAACCCGATAAAAATTAATAAATAGAAAAATTTGGCAGAAATAATAATATATACTTCACTATCTTACTAAATTCCTCAATAAATTTATCACATCTTAGAAAACCTTATTTATTTTATAAGAACACTTTCCCATTATTATAAGAAATACCTTCTTACATAAAAATTTACTTACTCTCTTTGGCATCTCTCTGGGTTTTGGTGGAAAGGTGTCTCTGGGTTTTCATGAATATTAAAGAAATGAACTCCTATGTGATTGGTTGAATATAATAAAAATTGACAAAACTAAAATATTGATAATATGGAAAAAAAAGTTGCTTCACTCGATATATAGCCTCTTAAAAAGTGATAAAAACATAGTGTTAGAAAAAATATTTTGAGATTCCAGGCTACTACTCATGAAAAATAAATTTATATATAAAACACTCATTTTATTAGAAAAATGGTATAGGAAAGTTGTAATGTATTTGAATAAAGAAGTACTAATATGTAAATGATATAATTTTGGATTACTTACTCATCAAATTGTGAAAACCCTACTATTTTCATTAGTAAACCCATTGCTATTCATTATATAATTACTAACTTAGGCATCTCTTTGGGTTTTGGTGAAAAGGTGTATCTGGGTTTTCATTCTATAGTAAAGACATTCTAATCAGTAGAAAGTACTATCTCTTTGGCTTTGCAAGTTTGACCTTGGGTTTTTCACTCACTTCGCTTTGGGTTTTCATACGTGACGCAATACGCAGAGTCTTCGCTTCGCTCAGGACTCGCGTCACAATCATATTAAAATTGCCTCGTTTTTTGGCTTACCCGAAGAGTTTTGGCGTCAGCCTTTTTTCAGGTTTTCAAAAAAGAAAAGATTTTTGTTATAATTCATCTACATTATCTTAATTGCAACTGTTCTTTACTTAATATACTTTACTTTTTTCTCTTATTATTTTTTCTATACAATATTATATATCTATGTCAAGTCTTTATTCTCTAGTCGCCCTTCGATATCCCTATATATGGGGTTTTGGGGCTCCGCAGATCGTCAATTTTTTCAACCTTGATTTTTTATATATAAACTGTGCGTGACGCTTTGATATATATATCAAACTCCCTCTCTCTCTCGCGCGCGCGCGCGGCGCGCGGTAAAACGCTGATTTTTCCAGTGTAAGATATTATTTAACCAAAAGTCATATCTAATGTGATATTTATCCCACAATCAACTATGGAGATTCGATATCGCGTGGTCAATAATAAAATTATTTTTTTTACCTGACTCCCTTTGGCTTCATAGTCAAAAAATAAAGAAATTTGAAAAAGTTCCAAATTATGAAAATAAAGTTGCTTCACTCTATATATAGCCTTTAAAAAAGGTGTCAAAACATAGTGTTAGAAAAAATATTTTCAGATTCCTGACTACTACTCATGAAAAATGAAAGTTATATTTAATTTGGTATTTTGTATTATAAATATGGTCACAAACACAAAATAGATATAAGATTCATTATAAGAACGATTAAAGATTATGTAATTATTATGGTTTCCTTGAATTTGTGAGTACTTACCCATAAAATTAAAAAAAACTCAAAAACCCTACAATTTTGATAAGAAAACCCAACCAATTTGATAAGAAAACCCGATCAAATTTAATAAATTGAAAAACTTGTAAGAAATAATCTAAACTTCAATAAGTTACTAAAAGTCTTAATAAATTTATCTTAGCCTTGTAAACCTTACTTACTTTATAAGAACACTCTCTCACTTTGATAAGAAAACTCATCTTACATAAAAATTTACTTACTCCCTTTGGTTTCACTCTGGGTTTTTGTTGAATAGATTCTCTGGTTTTTCATTAATATTAAAGAAATGGAAACTCATATGTGATTTGGTGCATATAATAATAATTGACAAAACTAAAAAAATTAATAATTTTGAAAAAAAGATTCTTCACTCGATATATAACCTGTAAATTACTTATCAAAACATAGTCATAGAAAAATATATTAAGATTCCTGACTACTACTCATGAAAAATAAAATTTATATATAAAACATTCATTTTATTATAAAAATTATATAGAATTGATTTCATGTATTCTAATAAAGAAGTACTAATATGTAAATGATATAATTTTTGATTACTTACTCATCAAATTGTGAAAACCCTACTATTTTTATAAGAAAACTCATTGCTATTCATTATATAATTACTAACTTAGGCATCTCTTTGGGTTTTGGTGAAAAGGTGTATCTGGGTTTTCATTCTATAGTAAAGACATTCTAATCAGTAGAAAGTACTATCTCTTTGGCTTTGCAAGTTTGACCTTGGGTTTTCACTCACTTCGCTTTGGGTTTTCATACGTGACGCAATACGCAGAGTCTTCGCTTCGCTCAGGACTCGCGTCACAATCATATTAAAATTGCCTCGTTTTTTGGCTTACCCGAAGAGTTTTGGCGTCAGCCTTTTTTCAGGTTTTCAAAAAAGAAAAGATTTTTGTTATAATTCATCTACATTATCTTAATTGCAACTGTTCTTTACTTAATATACTTTACTTTTTTCTCTTATTATTTTTTCTATACAATATTATATATCTATGTCAAGTCTTTATTCTCTAGTCGCCCTTCGATATCCCTATATATGGGGTTTTGGGGCTCCGCAGATCGTCATTTTTTCAACCTTGATTTTTTATATATAAACTGTGCGTGACGCTTTGATATATATATTAATTGGGGTTTTGCGGAGGGGTTAAACGTGATTTTTCCAGTGTAAGATATTATTTAACCAAAATTCATAGATAATGTGATATTTACCTCACAATCGACAATGGAGATTCGATATCGCGTGGTCAACAATAAAATTATTTTTTTTACCTGACTCACTTTGGCTTCATGATCAAAAAATAAAGAAATTTGAAAAAGTTCCAAAAATTGAAAATAAAGTTGCTTCACTTGACATATAGCCTCTAAAAAAGGTGTCAGATCATACTGTTAGAAAAAATATTTTCAGATTCCTGACTACTACTAATTAAAAATAAAAGTTATATTTAATTTGAGATTTTATATTATAAATATGGTCAAAAACACAAAATAGATATAAGATTCATTATAAGAAAGTTAATAGTTCGTGTAATTATAGTAATTCTTTGAATTTGTGAGTGTTACCCATAAAATTAAAAAAAACTCAAAAACCCTACAATTTTGATAAGAAAACCCAACCAATTTGATAAGAAAACCCGATCAAATTTAATAAATTGAAAAACTTGTAAGAAATAATCTAAACTTCAATAAGTTACTAAAAGTCTTAATAAATTTATCTTAGCCTTGTAAACCTTACTTACTTTATAAGAACACTCTCTCACTTTGATAAGAAAACTCATCTTACATAAAAATTTACTTACTCCCTTTGGTTTCACTCTGGGTTTTTGTTGAATAGATTCTCTGGTTTTTCATTAATATTAAAGAAATGGAAACTCATATGTGATTTGGTGCATATAATAATAATTGACAAAACTAAAAAAATTAATAATTTTGAAAAAAAGATTCTTCACTCGATATATAACCTGTAAATTACTTATCAAAACATAGTCATAGAAAAATATATTAAGATTCCTGACTACTACTCATGAAAAATAAAATTTATATATAAAACATTCATTTTATTATAAAAATTATATAGAATTGATTTCATGTATTCTAATAAAGAAGTACTAATATGTAAATGATATAATTTTTGATTACTTACTCATCAAATTGTGAAAACCCTACTATTTTTATAAGAAAACTCATTGCTATTCATTATATAATTACTAACTTAGGCATCTCTTTGGGTTTTGGTGAAAAGGTGTCTCTGGGTTTTCATTCTATAGTAAGACCTTCTAATCAGTAGAAAGTACTCTCTCTTTGGCTTTGCAAGTTTGACCTTGGGTTTTCATTTACTTCGCTTTGGGTTTTCATACGTGACGCAATACGCAGAGTCTTCGCTTCGCTCAGGACTCGCGTCCCAATCAATTAAAATTGCCTCGTTTTTGGCTTACCCGAAGGGTTTTGGCGTCAGCCTTTTTTCAGGTTTTCAAAAAAGAAAAGATTTTTGTTATAATTCATCTACATTATCTTAATTGCAACTGTTCTTTACTTATTATACTTTACTTTTTTCTCTTATTATTTTTTCTATACTCTATTATATATCTTTGTCAAGTCTTTATTGTCTAGTCGCCCTTTGATATCCCTATATATGGGGTTTTGGGGCTCCGCAGATCGTCATTTTTTCAACCTTGATTTTTTATATATAAACTGTGCGTGACGCTTTGATATATATATTAATTGGGGTTTTGCGGAGGGGTTAAACGTGATTTTTCCAGTGTAAGATATTATTTAACCAAAATTCATAGATAATGTGATATTTACCTCACAATCGACAATGGAGATTCGATATCGCGTGGTCAACAATAAATTATTTTTTTTACCTGACTCACTTTGGCTTCATGATCAAAAAATAAAGAAATTTGAAAAAGTTCCAAAAATTGAAATAAAGTTGCTTCACTTGATATATAGCCTTTAAAAAAGGTGTCAGATCATAGTGTTAGAAAAATTATTTTCAGATTCCTTACTACTACTCATTAAAAATTAAAGTTATATTTAATTTGGTATTTTTTATTATAAATATGGTCAAAAACACAAAATAGATATAAGATTTATTATAAGAACGAGAGAAGCATATGTAATTATTATGGATTCCTTGAATCTGTGAGTACTTACCCATAAAATTGAAAAAACTCCCAAAACCCTACAATTTTGATAAGAAAACCCTACTAATTTGATAAGAAAACCCGATAAAAATTAATAAATAGAAAAAGTTGCCAGAAATAATAATATATACTTCACTATCTTACTAAATTCCTCAATAAATTTATCACATCTTTGAAAACCTTATTTATTTTATAAGAACACTTTCCCTTTATTATAAGAAATACCTTCTTACATAAAAATTTACTTACTCTCTTTGGCATCTCTCTGGGTTTTGGGGTAAAGGTGTCTCTGGGTTTTCATGATTATTATAGAAATGGAATTTCATATGTGATTTGTTTCATATAATAAAAAAAGGACAAAATCAAAAAAATTTATAATATCGGAAATAAAGTTACTTCACTAGATATATAGGCTCTCAATAAGGTGATAAAACATAGTTATAGAAAGATATTTTTAGAATCCTGGCTACTACTCATAAAAAATAAAGTTATATATAAAAAACTCATTTTATGATAAAAATTGTATAGGATAGTTGTTATGCATTCGAATAAATAAGTAATAATATGTAAATGATATAATTTGTGACTACTTACTCATCATATTCCGAAAACCCTAATATTTTCTTAAGGAAACCCATTCCTATTCATTATCCAAATACTAACTTAGGCATCTCTTTGGGTTTTGAGGAAAGGTGTCTCTGGGTTTTCATTCTATAGTAAAGACCTTCTAATCAGTAGAAAGTACTATCACTTTGGCTTTGCAAGTTTGACTTTGTGTTTTCATGCACTTCGCTTTGGGTTTTCATATGTGACGCAATACGCAGAGTCTTCGCTTCGCTCAGGACTCGCGTCCAAATTCAATAAAAATTGCCTCGTCTTTGGCTTACCCGAAGGGTTTTGGCGTCAGCCTTTTTTCAGGTTTTCAAAAAAGAAAAGATTTTTGTTATAATTCATCTACATTATCTTAATTGCAACTGTTCTTTACTTATTATACTTGACTTTTTTCTCTTATTATTATTTCTATACTCTATTATATATCTTTGTCAAGTCTTTATTGCCTAGTCGCCCTTTGATATCCCTATATATGGGGTTTTGGGGCTCCGCAGATCGTCATTTTTTCAACCTTGATTTTTTATATATAAACTGTGCGTGACGCTTTGATATATATATTAATTGGGGTTTTGCGGAGGGATAAAACGGGATTTTTCCAGTGTAAGATATTATTTAACCAAAAGTCATATCTAATGTGATATTTACCCCACAATTGACTATGGAGATTCGATATCGCGTGGTCAACAATAAAATTAAAATTTTAGCTTGACTCACTTTGGCTTCATGGTACAAAAATAAATAAATTTGAAAAAGTTAAAAATATTGAAAATAAAATTGCTTCACTCGATATATTGCCTCTAAAAAATGTATCAATTCATAGTGTTAGAAAAAATATTATCAAATTCCAGACTACTACTCATGAAAAATGAAAGTTATATATAAAAGGTAAATTTCATTATAAAAATGGAATAAGAAAGAAATGAAGATAGAAGATTTTCATTATAAGGAATATAAAATTAGGAATTTATAAAGATTGCTAAAATTTGTGACTACTTACTCATAAAATCGTACAAAACCCTGAAAACCTTACAATTTTGATAAGAAAACCCTACCAATTTGATAAGAAAACCTGATTAAAATAAATAAATTGAAAAATGTGTAAAAAATTATAATTACTTAAATATAATACTAAAATCCTTAATATATATAGAAAACCTAGAAATACTTTATATTTGGTAAGAAAACTCTACCAAATCAAACAATTACTTACTACCTTTGGTTTCTCTCTGGGTTTTGGTGAAAAGGTGTCTCTGGGTTTTCATGAATATTGAAGAAATGGAAACTCATATGTGATTTGTTTCATATAATAATAAAATGAGAAAACCAAAAAAATTAATAATTTAGATAAAAATGTTCTTCACTCTGTATAAAGCCTTTTAAAAAATTATAAAAACATTGTTTTAGAAAAAATATTTTCAGATTCCTGACTACTACTCATTAAAAATAAATTTATATATAAAGAACTCATTTTATTATAAAAATTGTCTAGAAAAGGATAAATGTATTAAAAAAGAGTAGTAATATTATGTAAATAATATAATTTGTGACTACTTACTCATCAAATTCAGAAAACCCTACTATTTTTTTAAGAAAACCCATTCCTATTCATTATACAATTACTAACTTAGGCATCTCTTTGGGTTTTGCTGAAAAAGGGTCTCTGGGTTTTCATTCTATAGCAAAGACATTCTCATCAGATGAATGGACTATCAATTTGGCTTTGCAAGTTTGACCTTGGGGTTTTCACTCACTTCGCTTTGGGTTTTCATACGTGACGCAATACGCAGAGTCTTCGCTTCGCTCAGGACTCGCGTCACAATCATATTAAAATTGCCTCGTTTTTTGGCTTACCCGAAGAGTTTTGGCGTCAGCCTTTTTTCAGGTTTTCAAAAAAGAAAAGATTTTTGTTATAATTCATCTACATTATCTTAATTGCAACTGTTCTTTACTTAATATACTTTACTTTTTTCTCTTATTATTTTTTCTATACAATATTATATATCTATGTCAAGTCTTTATTCTCTAGTCGCCCTTCGATATCCCTATATATGGGGTTTTGGGGCTCCGTAGATCGTCGATTTTTCCAACTGAATTTTTATATATAAAATATGCGTGACGCTTTGATATATATATTAACTGGGGTTTTGCGGAGGGATAAAACAGGATTTTTCCAGTGTAAGATATTTTTCATTCAAAACTGTTAGATATTGTGATATTTACCCCACAATCGACTATGGAGATTCGATATCGCGTGGTCAACAATAAAATTATTATTTCATTTTTACGAATCACTTAGGCTTCATGGTACAAAAATAAATAAATTTGAAAAAGTTAAAAATATTGAAAATAAAATTGCTTCACTCGATATATTGCCTCTAAAAAATGTATCAATTCATAGTGTTAGAAAAAATATTATCAAATTCCAGACTACTACTCATGAAAAATGAAAGTTATATATAAAAGGTAAATTTCATTATAAAAATGGAATAAGAAAGAAATGAAGATAGAAGATTTTCATTATAAGGAATATAAAATTAGGAATTTATAAAGATTGCTAAAATTTGTGACTACTTACTCATAAAATCGTACAAAACCCTGAAAACCTTACAATTTTGATAAGAAAACCCTACCAATTTGATAAGAAAACCTGATTAAAATAAATAAATTGAAAAATGTGTAAAAAATTATAATTACTTAAATATAATACTAAAATCCTTAATATATATAGAAAACCTAGAAATACTTTATATTTGGTAAGAAAACTCTACCAAATCAAACAATTACTTACTACCTTTGGTTTCTCTCTGGGTTTTGGTGAAAAGGTGTCTCTGGGTTTTCATGAATATTGAAGAAATGGAAACTCATATGTGATTTGTTTCATATAATAATAAAATGAGAAAACCAAAAAAATTAATAATTTAGATAAAAATGTTCTTCACTCTGTATAAAGCCTTTTAAAAAATTATAAAAACATTGTTTTAGAAAAAATATTTTCAGATTCCTGACTACTACTCATTAAAAATAAATTTATATATAAAGAACTCATTTTATTATAAAAATTGTCTAGAAAAGGATAAATGTATTAAAAAAGAGTAGTAATATTATGTAAATAATATAATTTGTGACTACTTACTCATCAAATTCAGAAAACCCTACTATTTTTTTAAGAAAACCCATTCCTATTCATTATACAATTACTAACTTAGGCATCTCTTTGGGTTTTGCTGAAAAAGGGTCTCTGGGTTTTCATTCTATAGCAAAGACATTCTCATCAGATGAATGGACTATCAATTTGGCTTTGCAAGTTTGACCTTGGGGTTTTCACTCACTTCGCTTTGGGTTTTCATACGTGACGCAATACGCAGAGTCTTCGCTTCGCTCAGGACTCGCGTCACAATCATATTAAAATTGCCTCGTTTTTTGGCTTACCCGAAGAGTTTTGGCGTCAGCCTTTTTTCAGGTTTTCAAAAAAGAAAAGATTTTTGTTATAATTCATCTACATTATCTTAATTGCAACTGTTCTTTACTTAATATACTTTACTTTTTTCTCTTATTATTTTTTCTATACAATATTATATATCTATGTCAAGTCTTTATTCTCTAGTCGCCCTTCGATATCCCTATATATGGGGTTTTGGGGCTCCGCAGATCGTCATTTTTTCAACCTTGATTTTTTATATATAAACTGTGCGTGACGCTTTGATATATATATTAATTGGGGTTTTGGGGAGGGGGTAAAGTCGATTTTTCCAGTAGAGATTTTTTTTTCTTCAAAAGTGACTGAAACCTTATTATTTACCCCACAATCGACTATGGAGAATTGATATCGCGTGGTCAACAATAAAATTAATATTTTACCCTGACTCACTTTGGCTTCATGGTACAAAAATTGAGAAATTTGAAAAAGTTCCAAATATTGAAAATAAAGTTCCTTCACTCAACATATAGCCTCTAAAAAAGGTGTCAAATCATAGTGTTAGAAAAAATATTTTCAGATTCCTGACTACTACTCACAAAAAATTAAAGTAATATATAATTTGAGATTTTATATTATAAAAATGATAAAAAACACATAATGGACATAATATTCATAATAGGAACCAGAAAAGATTATGTAATTATTATGGATTCCTTGAATTTGGGAGTACTTACATAAAATTAAAAAAAACTCAAAAACCCTACAATTTTGATAAGAAAACCCAACCAATTTGATAAGAAAACCCGATCAAATTTAATAAATTGAAAAACTTGTAAGAAATAATCTAAACTTCAATAAGTTACTAAAAGTCTTAATAAATTTATCTTAGCCTTGTAAACCTTACTTACTTTATAAGAACACTCTCTCACTTTGATAAGAAAACTCATCTTACATAAAAATTTACTTACTCCCTTTGGTTTCACTCTGGGTTTTTGTTGAATAGATTCTCTGGTTTTTCATTAATATTAAAGAAATGGAAACTCATATGTGATTTGGTGCATATAATAATAATTGACAAAACTAAAAAAATTAATAATTTTGAAAAAAAGATTCTTCACTCGATATATAACCTGTAAATTACTTATCAAAACATAGTCATAGAAAAATATATTAAGATTCCTGACTACTACTCATGAAAAATAAAATTTATATATAAAACATTCATTTTATTATAAAAATTATATAGAATTGATTTCATGTATTCTAATAAAGAAGTACTAATATGTAAATGATATAATTTTTGATTACTTACTCATCAAATTGTGAAAACCCTACTATTTTTATAAGAAAACCCATTCCTCTTCATTATAAAATTACTAACTTAGGCATCTCTTTGGGTTTTGGTGAAAAGGTGTATCTGGGTTTTCATTCTATAGTAAAGACATTCTAATCAGTAG
>ARYC01011942.1:0-10247 GCA_000711775.1 Oxytricha trifallax | reverse complement strand
TCTTGATCAGGAGCCCAAATTTAGTGGATTTGCTTAATTCCAGGTCATCTCATGAATTTCCTTGACCCTCTCCCGCTGCCTTGAATACCCTGAAAATCGATGTTTAACACAATCACTCATCAGTTCTTATAATAAAGCTTAAAATGGCTGTATCTTTGCGCGCTTTGAAGACAAATTAATTCTGATTTTATATTCGTGTTCAGCGAGGTCTAAATGACCAGAATTGATACTTTCGGGAGTTTTTGGGAAATATAAATTGCAAGTTGAGTTTTTCCTGGGAAAGGTTCGGCTCAAAGGGCAAATTTTAAAAAATCAAAAAATGGACAAATTGACCCCCCCTATAACTTTTTAAAATGAGTATATATTTGGTGTTACGGTGTCACACTCTTGATCAGCAGCCCAAATTTAGTGGATTTGCTTAATTCCAGGTATCAAGAATTTCCTTGACCCTCTCCCGCTGCTTGAAAACCCTAAAAATCGATGTTTAACACAATCACTCATCAGTTCTTATAATAAAGCTTAAAATGCCTGTATCTTTGCGCGTTTTGAAGACAAATAAATTCTGATTTTATATTCGTGTTCAGCGAGGTCTAAATGACCAGAATTGATATTTTCGGGAGTTAATGGGAAAAATAAATTGCAGGTTGAGTTTTGCCGGGGAAAGGTTCGGCTCCTGGGCCAAATTTAAAAAATCAAAATATGGACAAATTGACCCCCCTATAACTTTTGAAAATGACTATATATCTGGTGTTCCAGTGTCACACTCTTGATCAGGACCCAAATTTAGTGGATTTGCTTAATTCCAGGTCATCTCATGAATTTCCTTGACCCTCACCCACTGCCTTGAAAACCCTAAAAATCGATGTTTAACACACTCACTCATCAGTTCTTATAATAAAACTTAAGATGGCTGTATCTTTGCGCGCTTTGAAGATAAATAAATTCTGATTTTAAATTCGTGTTTCAGCGAGGTCTAAATGACTAGAATTGATATTTTCGGGAGTTTTCTGGAAATATAAATTGCAAGTTGAGTTTTCCCGGGGATAGGTTCGGCTCCTGGGCCAAATTTAAAAAATCAAAAAATGGACAAATTGACCTCCCAATAACTTTTAAAAATGACTATATATCTGGTGTTCCGGTGTTACACTCTTGATCAGGAGCCCAAATTTAGTGGATTTGCTTAATTCCAGGTCATCTCATGAATTTCCTTGACCCTCTCCCGCTGCCTTGAAAACCCTGAAAATCGATGTTTAAAATAATCACTCATCAGTTCTTATAATAAAGCTTAAAATGCCTGCATCTTTGCATGCGCGTCTTGAAGATAAATAAATTCTGATTTTATATTCGTGTTCAGCGAGGTCTAAATGACGAGAATTGATATTTTCGGGAGTTGTTGGGTAATATAAATTGCAAGTTGAGTTTTGTCGGGGAAGGGTTCGGCTCCTGGGCCAATTTATAAAAATCAAAAAATGGACAAATTGACCCCCCTATAACTTTTGAAATGACTATATATTTGGTGTTCCAGTATCACACTCTTGATCAGGAGCCCAAATTTAGTGGGTTTGTTTAATTCCAGGTCATCTCATGAATTTCCGTGACCAGCTCCCGCTGCCATGAAACCCTAAAAATCGATGTTTAACACAATCACTCATCAGTTCTTATAATAAAGCTTAAAATGCCTGTATCTTTGCGCGTTTTGAAGACAAATAAATTCTGATTTTATATTCGTGTTCAGCGAGGTCTAAATGACCAGAATTGATATTTTCGGGAGTTAATGGGAAAAATAAATTGCAGGTTGAGTTTTGCCGGGGAAAGGTTCGGCTCCTGGGCCAAATTTAAAAAATCAAAATATGGACAAATTGACCCCCCTATAACTTTTGAAAATGTCTATATATCTGGTGTTCCGGTGTTACACTCTTGATTAGGAGCCCTAATTTAGTTGATTTGCTTAATTCCAGGTCACCTCATGAATTTCCTTGACCCTCTCCCGCTGCCTTGAAAACCCTAAAAATCGATGTTTAACACAATCACTCATCAGTTCTTATAATAAAGCTTAAAATGCCTGTATCTTTGCGCGTTTTGAAGACAAATAAATTCTGATTTTATATTCGTGTTCAGCGAGGTCTAAATGACCAGAATTGATATTTTCGGGAGTTAATGGGAAAAATAAATTGCAGGTTGAGTTTTGCCGGGGAAAGGTTCGGCTCCTGGGCCAAATTTAAAAAATCAAAATATGGACAAATTGACCCCTATAACTTTTGAAAATGACTATATATCTGGTGTTCCGGTGTCACACTCTTGATCAGGAGCCCAAATTTAGTGGATTTGCTTCATTCCTGGTCATCTCATGAATTTCCTTGACCCTCTCCCGCTGCCTTGAAAACCCTAAAAATCGATGTTTAACACAATCACTCATCAGTTCTTATAATAAAGCTTAAAATGCCTGTATCTTTGCGCGTTTTGAAGACAAATAAATTCTGATTTTATATTCGTGTTCAGCGAGGTCTAAATGACCAGAATTGATATTTTCGGGAGTTAATGGGAAAAATAAATTGCAGGTTGAGTTTTGCCGGGGAAAGGTTCGGCTCCTGGGCCAAATTTAAAAAATCAAAATATGGACAAATTGACCCCCCTATACCTTTGAAAATGACTATATATCTGGTGTTCCGGTGTCACACTCTTGATCAGAGGCCAAATTTAGTGGATTTGCTTAATTCCAGGTCACCTCAAGAATTTCCTTGACCCTCTCCCGCTGCCTTGAAAACCCTAAAAATCGATGTTTAACACAATCACTCATCAGTTCTTATAATAAAGCTTAAAATGCCTGTATCTTTGCGCGTTTTGAAGATAAATAAATTCTGATTTTAAATTCGTGTTCAGCGAGGTCTAAATGACCAGTATTGATATTTTCGGGAGTTTATGGGAAATATAAATTGCAGGTTGAGTTTTGCCGGGGAAAGGTTCGGCTCCTGGGCCAAATTTAAAAAATCAAAAAATGGACAAATTGACCCCCCAATAACTTTTGAAAATTACTATATATCTGGTGTTCCGATGATTCACTCTTGATCAGGAGCCCAAATTTAGTGGATTTGCTTAATTCCAGGTCACCTCATGAATTTCCTTGACCCTCTCCCGCATCCTTGAAAACCCTAAAAATCGATGTTTAACATACTCTCTCATCAATTCTTATAATAAAGCTTAAAATGCCTGTATCTTTGCGCGTATTAAAGATAAATAAATTCTGATTTTATATTCGTGTTCAGCGAGGTCTAAATGACCAGAATTGATATTTTCGGGAGTTAATGGGAAAAATAAATTGCAGGTTGAGTTTTGCCGGGGAAAGGTTCGGCTCCTGGGCCAAATTTAAAAAATCAAAATATGGACAAATTGACCCCCCTATAACTTTTGAAAATGACTATATATCTGGTGTTCCCGTGTCACACTCTTGATCAGGAGTCCAATTTTAGTGGATTTGCTTAATTCAAGGTCATCTCATGAATTCCTTGACCCTCTCCTTCTGCCTTGAAAACCCTAAAAATCGATGTTTAACATAATCACTCATCGGTTCTTTTAATAAAACTTAAAATGCCTGTATCTTTGCGCGTCTTGAAGATAAATAAATTCTGATTTTATATTCGTGTTCAGCGAGGTCTAAATGACCAGTATTGATATTTTCGGGAGTTTATGGGAAATATAAATTGCAGGTTGAGTTTTGCCGGGGAAAGGTTCGGCTCCTGGGCCAAATTTAAAAAATCAAAAATGGACAAATTGACCCCCCTATAACTTTTGAAAATGACTATATATCTGGTGTTCCAGTGTCACACTCTTGATCAGGACCCAAATTTAGTGGATTTGCTTAATTCCAGGTCATCTCATGAATTTCCTTGACCCTCACCCACTGCTTGAAAACCCTAAAAATCGATGTTTAACACAATCACTCATCAGTTCTTATAATAAAGCTTAAAATGCCTGTATCTTTGCGCGTTTTGAAGACAAATAAATTCTGATTTTATATTCGTGTTCAGCGAGGTCTAAATGACCAGAATTGATATTTTCGGGAGTTAATGGGAAAAATAAATTGCAGGTTGAGTTTTGCCGGGGAAAGGTTCGGCTCCTGGGCCAAATTTAAAAAATCAAAATATGGACAAATTGACCCCTATAACTTTTGAAAATGACTATATATCTGGTGTTCCAGTGTCACACTCTTGATCAGGACCCAAATTTAGTGGATTTGCTTAATTCCAGGTCATCTCATGAATTTCCTTGACCCTCACCCACTGCCTTGAAAACCCTAAAAATCGATGTTTAACACACTCACTCATCAGTTCTTATAATAAAACTTAAGATGGCTGTATCTTTGCGCGCTTTGAAGATAAATCAATTCTGATTTTATATTCGTGTTCAGCGAGGTCTAATTGACCAGAATTGATATTATCGGGAGTTAATGGGAAATATAAATTGCAAATTGAGTTTGCCGGGGAAAGGTTCGGCTCTGGGCCAAATTTTTAAAATCAAAAAATGGACAAATTGACCCCCCTATAACTTTTGAAAATGACTATATATTTGGTGTTCCGGTGTCACACACTTGATCAGGAGCCCAAATTTAGTGGATTTACTTAATTCCAGGTCATCTCATGAATTCCCGTGACCCTCTCCCGCTGCCTTGAAAACCCTAAAAATCGATGTTTAACACATTCACTCATCAGTTCTTATAATAAAGCTTAAAATGTCTATATCTTTGCGCGCTTTGAAGATAAATAAATTCTGATTTTATATTCGTGTTCAGCGAGGTCTAAATGACCATAATTGATATTCTCGGGAGTTTTTGGGAAATATAAATTGCAAGTTGAGTTTTGCCGGGGAAAGGTTCAGCTCCTGGGCCAAATTTTAAAAATCTAAAAATGGACAAATTGACCCCCCTATAACTTTTGAAAATGACTATATATCTGGTGTTCCGGTGTCACACTCTTGATCATGAGCCCAAATTTAGTGGATTTGCTTAATTCCAGGTCATCTCATGAATTTCCTTGACCCTCTCCCGCTGCCTTGAAAACCCTGAAAATCGAAGTTTAACACAATCACTCATCAGTTCTTATAATAAAGCTTAAAATGTCTATATCTTTGCGCGCTTTGAAGATAAATAAATTCTGATTTTATATTCGTGTTCAGCGAGGTCTAAATGACCAGAATTGATATTTTCGGGAGTTTTTGGGATATTTAAATTGCAAGTTGAGATTTGCCGGGGAAAGGTTCGGCTCCTGGGCAAATTTAAAAAATCAAAAAATGGACAAATTGACCCCCCTATAACTTTTGAAAATGACTATATATTTGGTGTTCCGGTATTACACTCTTGATCGGAGCATTTAGTGGATTTGCTTAATTCCAGGTCATCTCATGAATTTCCTTGACCCTCTCCCGCTGCCTTGAAAACCCTAAAAATCGATGTTTAACACAATCACTCATCAGTTCTTATAATAAAGCTTAAAATGCCTGTATCTTTGCGCGTTTTGAAGATAAATAAATTCTGATTTTAAATTCGTGTTCAGCGAGGTCTAAATGACCAGTATTGATATTTTCGGGAGTTTATGGGAAATATAAATTGCAGGTTGAGTTTTGCCGGGGAAAGGTTCGGCTCCTGGGCCAAATTTAAAAAATAAATTGGACAAATTGACCCCCTATAACTTTTGAAAATGACTATATATTTGGTGTTCCAGTGTCACACTCTTGATTAGGAGTCCAAATTTAGTGGATTTGCTTAATTCCAGGTCATCTCATGAATTTCCGTGACCTTCTCCCGCTGCTTGAAAACCCTAAAAATCGATGTTTAACACAATCACTCATCAGTTCTTATAATAAAGCTTAAAATGCCTGTATCTTTGCGCGTTTTGAAGACAAATAAATTCTGATTTTATATTCGTGTTCAGCGAGGTCTAAATGACCAGAATTGATATTTTCGGGAGTTAATGGGAAAAATAAATTGCAGGTTGAGTTTTGCCGGGGAAAGGTTCGGCTCCTGGGCCAAATTTAAAAAATCAAAATATGGACAAATATGCCCTATAACTTTTGAAAATGACTATATATCTGGTGTTCCAGTGTCACACTCTTGATCAGGACCCAAATTTAGTGGATTTGCTTAATTCCAGGTCACCTCATTAATTTCCTTGACCCTCTCCCGCTGCCTTGAAAACCCTAAAAATCGATGTTTAACATACTCACTCATCAATTCTTATAATAAAGCTTTAAATGCCTGTATCTTTGCGCGTATTAAAGTTAAATCAATTCTGATTTTATATTCGTGTTCAGCGAGGTATAAATGACTAGAATTGATATTTTCTGGAGTTTTCTGGAAATATAAATTGCAAGTTGAGTTTTGCCGGGGAAAGGTTCGGCTCCTGGGCCAAATTTAAAAATCAAAAAATGGACAAATTGCCCCCCCTATAACTTTTGAAAATGACTATATATTAGGTGTTCCGGTTATACACTCTTGATCAGGAGTCCATATTTAGTGGATTTGCTTAATTCCAGGTCATCTCATGAATTTCCTTGACCCTCTCCCGCTGCCTTGAAAACCCTTAAAATCGATGTTTAACACAATCACTCATCAGTTCTTATAATAAAACTTAAAATGCCTGTATATTTGCGCGATTTGAAGATATTTAAATTCTGATTTTATATTCGTGTTCAGCGAGGTCTAAATGACCAGAATTGATATTATCGGGAGTTAATGGGAAATATAAATTGCAAATTGAGTTTGCCGGGGAAAGGTTCGGCTCGTGGGCCAAATTTTAAAAATCAAAAAATGGACAAATTGACCCCTTATAACTTTTGAAAATGACTATATATCTGGTGTTCTGGTGTCACACTCTTGATTAAGAGCCCAAATTTAGTGGATTTGCTTAATTCCAGGTCACCTCATGAATTTCCTTGATCCTCTCCCGCTGCTTGAAAACCCTAAAAATCGATGTTTAACACAATCACTCATCAGTTCTTATAATAAAGCTTAAAATGCCTGTATCTTTGCGCGTTTTGAAGACAAATAAATTCTGATTTTATATTCGTGTTCAGCGAGGTCTAAATGACCAGAATTGATATTTTCGGGAGTTAATGGGAAAAATAAATTGCAGGTTGAGTTTTGCCGGGGAAAGGTTCGGCTCCTGGGCCAAATTTAAAAAATCAAAATATGGACAAATTGACCCTATAACTTTTGAAAATGACTATATATTAGGTGTTCCGGTTATACACTCTTGATCAGGAGTCCATATTTAGTGGATTTGCTTAATTCCAGGTCATCTCATGAATTTCCTTGACCCTCTCCCGCTGCCTTGAAAACCCTAAAAATCGATGTTTAACACAATCACTCATCAGTTCTTATAATAAAGCTTAAAATGCCTGTATCTTTGCGCGTTTTGAAGATAAATAAATTCTGATTTTAAATTCGTGTTCAGCGAGGTCTAAATGACCAGAATTGATATTTTCGGGAGTTTTTGGGAAATATAAATTGCAAGTTGAGTTTTGCCGGGGAAAGGTTCGGCTCCAGGGCCAAATTTTTAAAAATGGAAAAATGGACAAAATGACCCTCCTATAACTTTTGAAAATGACTATATATCTGGTGTTTTGGTGTCACACTCTTGTTCAGGAGCCCAAATTTAGTGGATTTGCTTAATTCCAGGTCATCTCATGAATTTCCGTGACCCTCTCCCGCAGCCTTGAAAACCCTAAAAATCGATGTTTAACACAATCACTCATCAGTTCTTATAATAAAGCTTAAAATGCCTGTATCTTTGCGCGTTTTGAAGATAAATAAATTCTGATTTTAAATTCGTGTTCAGCGAGGTCTAAATGACCAGTATTGATATTTTCGGGAGTTTATGGGAAATATAAATTGCAGGTTGAGTTTTGCCGGGGAAAGGTTCGGCTCCTGGGCCAAATTTAAAAAATCAAAAAATGGACAAATTGACCCCCTATGACTTTTGAAAATGACTATATATCTGGTGTTCCCGTGTCACACACTTGATCAGGAGCCCAAATTTAGTGGATTTGCTTAATTCCAGGTCATCTCATGAATTTCCGTGACCCTCTCCCGCTGCCTTGAAAAACCTTATAATTGATGTTTAACACACTCACTCATCAGTTCTTATAATAAAACTTCAACTGACTGTATCTCTGCGCGTTTTTAAGATAAATCAAATCAGATTTTATATTCGTGTTCAGCGAGGTCTAAATGGCCAGAATTGATATTTTCGGGAGTTTTTGGGAAATATAAATTGCAGGTTGAGTTTTGCCGGGGAAAGGTTCGGCTCCTGGGCCAAATTTAAAAAATCAAAAAATGGACAAATTGACCCCCCAATAACTTTTGAAAATGACTATATATCTGGTGTTCCGGTGTTACACTCTTGATCAGGAGCCCATATTAAGTGGATTTGCTTTATTCCAGGTCACCTCATGAATTTCCTTGACCCTCTCCCGCAGCCTTGAAAACCCTAAAAATCGATGTTTAACATACTCTCTCATAAATTCTTATAATAAAGCTTAAAATGCCTGTATCTTTGCGCGTATTAAAGATAAATCAATTCTGATTTTATATTCGTGTTCAGCGAGGTCTAAATGACCAGAATTGATATTTTCGGGAGTTAATGGGAAAAATAAATTGCAGGTTGAGTTTTGCCGGGGAAAGGTTCGGCTCCTGGGCCAAATTTAAAAAATCAAAATATGGACAAATTGACCCTATAACTTTTGAAAATGACTATATATCTGGTGTTCCAGTGTCACACTCTTGCTCAGGAGCCCAAATTTAGTGGATTTGCTTAATACAAGGTCATCTCATGAATTTCCTTGACCCTCGCCAGCTACCTTGAAAACCCTAAAAATCGATGTTTAACACAATCACTCATCAGTTCTTATAATATAACATAAAATGACTGTATCTTTGCGCGCTTTGAAGAAAAAAATATTCTGATTTTATATTCGTGTTCAGCGAGGTCTAAATGACCAGAATCATTATATTCGGGTGTTTTTGGGAAATATGAACTGGAAGTTGTATTTTGCCGGGGAAGGGTTCGGCTACTGGGCCAAATTAAAAAAATCAAAAAATGGACAAATTGACCCCCCTATAACTTTTGAATGTATATATCTGGTGTTCCCGTGTCACACTCTTAATCAGGAGCCCAAATTTAGTGGATTTGCTTAATTCCAGGTCATCTCATGAATTTCCTTGACCTTCTCCTGCTACCTTGAAAACCCTAAAAATCGATGTTTAACACAATCACTCATCAGTTCTTATAATAAAGCTTAAAATGCCTGTATCTTTGCGCGTTTTGAAGATAAATAAATTCTGATTTTAAATTCGTGTTCAGCGAGGTCTAAATGACCAGTATTGATATTTTCGGGAGTTTATGGGAAATATAAATTGCAGGTTGAGTTTTGCCGGGGAAAGGTTCGGCTCCTGGGCCAAATTTAAAAAATCAAATGGACAAATTGACCCCCCTATAACTTTTGAAAATGACTATATATCTGGTGTTCCCGTGTCACACTCTTGATCAGGAGTCCAATTTTAGTGGATTTGCTTAATTCAAGGTCATCTCATGAATTCCTTGACCCTCTCCTTCTGCCTTGAAAACCCTAAAAATCGATGTTTAACATAATCACTCATCGGTTCTTTTAATAAAACTTAAAATGCCTGTATCTTTGCGCGTCTTGAAGATAAATAAATTCTGATTTTATATTCGTGTTCAGCGAGGTCTAAATGACCAGAATTGATATTTTCGGGAGTTAATGGGAAAAATAAATTGCAGGTTGAGTTTTGCCGGGGAAAGGTTCGGCTCCTGGGCCAAATTTAAAAAATCAAAATATGGACAAATTGACCCCCCTATAACTTTTGAAAATGACTATATATTTTGTGTTCCCGTGTCACACTCTTGATCAGGAGCCCAAATTTAGTGGATTTGCTTAATTCCAGGTCATTACATGAATTTCCTTGACCCTCTCCTGCTGCCTTGAAAACCCTAAAAATCGATGTTTAACACAATCACTCATCAGTTCTTATAATAAAGCTTAAAATGCCTGTATCTTTGCGCGTTTTGAAGACAAATAAATTCTGATTTTATATTCGTGTTCAGCGAGGTCTAAATGACCAGAATTGATATTTTCGGGAGTTAATGGGAAAAATAAATTGCAGGTTGAGTTTTGCCGGGGAAAGGTTCGGCTCCTGGGCCAAATTTAAAAAATCAAAATATGGACAAATTGACCCC
>ARYC01011940.1:0-15364 GCA_000711775.1 Oxytricha trifallax | reverse complement strand
CCTTTACGGGCAAATTTAATATGTGAACTTATTCATTCGTTTAAATCTAAAACTTATTTATAAACACAAAATCTCCCTTCTCTTGCGCATACTTTTGCTTTATCATCGCTGACTCTTTTAGCAGCACTCTTAATAAAATCTACTGTATCTATCTTCAGATCGTGTATCAGATGATAGAGCAGAAGTTTCTTGTAGTGGCCTTTTAATAGGCCCCAATATAGTTCAATTCCATTGAATTGAGGGCTATAAGGAACATTAAATACAGGTGTATGTTTAGCCTTTGTATTCCCTTCTTGAGTCTTTAGTTTTATGAACTGATAAGTTATCAACAAACAGGATGATCTCTTAGTCAGCGTATTTGTCTCTGAGCTATTGTAAAAATTATATATATTATTCAGTCTTAATAGAGCGAGGGTGGATAACAAAAGTCTCTAGCCCACTATCTTCACTGATTCCACCAAGAATAGCATGAGTTTAAACCTTAACCTTTTGATCATATACTTCAATGTTGCTGTACCTCTTATACCAAGACCTTGATATGAAGGTATTAAATGTGAATACTGCCTCATCAGCGTGTATGAACTTTATATTATGCTCTTAAGCACTTTGCATTTAATCGAATATATAATTTAAATTATCTTATAAAATGGAATATTAAAGTCAATCACTCTCTTTATGCGATTGACTGTCTTGTAAGATATCCCATTCGTTTTACATATGTTCGCTATAGATTAAGCAGAGATGTGAAGCTCAGGAAATTGGCAATGAAACATTACAGACCTCTAGGCGAGAGAGAAGTGAGCCCAGTATTTAAGAGTCTTATCATTAATAAGATAATCAATATGATGCTGCTAAAATTTTAAGGGTCTCTAAGCTTAGAATTAAGATGCTATTTCTTTAAATTCAATGCTAATAGACAGTGAGACCTAACAGTAGCAGGAGATTTATGGAGAAGCCTTGCTATAGACGTGTAATTAAGAATAGGTCTGAGTTGGTCATTATATTCATCACTTCCATAACGCAACTTAAACAATAAATCTATATACTCACTGTCATAAACTGACACCGAACCTCGCATATACTCACTTAAATTACTAATATTTAAACATTAAACCCCTACATAAACCCTTATTAAAACCCTAATAAAGTATGCACTAATAGTCTACTTTTATCAATCAAAAACTCAATCAAACTACTGAAAGGGTTTTGGGGTTTTGAGTGCAGCTTGGTAGCAAATTAATTTTCTTGGCTTGCTTTCCTCCGAAAAAAGTTCTTGACCTCAACGGACCTGCCATCCTTGAGAATCACGACGTTGATGGAGAAATGAACATGTACTAATCTCATCTTATATCTGTAACCCTACACTCATAATTAAGAGGAAAAAAAGCTTACCATTGCCAGAAAAGCTCAATTTCGGAAATCTCTAGGCCAACTCCTCTTCAACTAAGTGGAATTCTTGAGATGCAGAAATGGAATTCGTAGAAGTGAGTGTGCTTATCACAAATTCCACCAAGGTCCATTTTACCGCAAGTCTTTACAAAAGTAGCAGGTTATTTTAAGCATTTGGTTGAAGATCAGCGTGGATGCAGTACTTGAACTAAATTCACTTTTAGCCAGTTGTGCAAGCAGTTTCTTTGCACTTAAGTAGTGGACCAGCACCAAATGTTTGCTTGTTTATGATCTCTGGAGGGATTTTTTATGTTGAAATCAACAGTGGTAAATCCAACTACTGCGAGTGAGATAATAAAATTTTTCATTTATTAAGGGATTCTAATCAATAACTAATTATAATAATGGAGAGAAAATTTATATAGATTCAACCAACCAAAACCCCAAAACCCCTTTATGAGGTTTATAAGCCCTTTGATCAGTAGGAAATTTGTTAGGGGTAGGGGTTATTAATAGGTTTTATTGTGAAATATATAGTAAGTGTATTTAATTTAATCACTCAAAATACACTTTTGGATCATGTGGAAGAGATCTGTAGTTTATTTTACTCAACCACTATTCTATTTGCTCTATCGATATGTCTGATCGCGGGTTTGGCTTTATTATTACCTACTCAGCCATCTATTTAATTACCTGAGATACTCTTATTTTATCTATAAATTGGTTTAATCTTTGCTTCGCATCCTTTTCACACCTTGTTGAGTAATAATCGTTGCGAGGCATATCGCACTCTATTATTATTGCAGCTAAAGCTCACACATCCCACTAAAAGTCACCATCTCTCCAGTCTTCTCTTTCTTGATAGTACCCTTGCGTTCCCATTACAGTTTTAAGCCTTGATACTTCCACTCTTTAGGCTCTGTTGAAATCTATTATAGCCACTCTTAATGGTGAAAAGTTTATCATTATAATTTCTGGCTTCTAATCTCTGTGAACATACCCTACTTATGAAGCCTTTAATACCTTATATGGTCTGAGTTGCTATTTATCCAAGTTACTTATGATTCCTTTGATCTGTTATGAAATCTCTAAGGATTAATTTTGCTTGAATAAGTACTTGATGCTCATTTGTAAACTCCATTTAATATTTATCATTACTTAAGAGATAGTTGAAGGGATACACCTTGTATGCGTATTGATGAAACTTTCTTATCAAGGAGTCTTCTAATATAAGGTAGCTTTAAAGTGAAGTGTCTAGGTCAATTAAGCCAAGAACAAGAATCTTATTATATTGAATTTTAATCATAATCATTGTGATTTTAGATCCTAGTAAGTTGCATGATTTACTCACATATTCTGATTCACTAGCTTATTCGAGCTCAACCACTTTCAGAGACTCTATTGCTTTTCTTTTGTTTAGTAGCTTAAATTCATCTTCATGCTTTTCAAATCTCCAAATTATTCCTGTGTGCTTTTAAAAATGCTTCCTTAAGTCTTTTATTTGAGCATACTGCTTATGGCACTCGAAGCAATCATACTTTCCGTCGATTTTATCGTGCTTTAAGCATTGGCTTCTCTATGCTCTTTCATTTGCTATACCAACTAGATTTATGAGCAAAGTCTCTCTTACACTTCTCACAAAAGTATACTTCTACTTTTTCAGTTTGTATAGGAATTTAATTATTGCCTTACTCCTGCTCTCTGTTTCCCACACACTTGTTTGCAATTTATTTTCTATTATTAATTTCTATTTTAATAACAGAGACTTCAAGTGATAGCTCTGGTAGTTCCTTATGAGAGTTCATCTCACAGCTATCACACTTTTTTTTTGCCAAAGGTAATTCTCATTTTGTTAGATGGAAGTGCTGTTGTTTTTCTTAAAATATTAGCGCTCATATACATATTTGAATTTAAAATTATAAAACTGCCTCTATAACTGAGATCTTATAAGAGAGCTTTGCAAGCCTATAAGTTTCAAAAAAAGTTCTTAGAGTATAAGAGAATAATTATGAGTGTTAAGAGACGATCCAGCTCAAAATATGGGTGAGGAAGTAACATTTTTATTTTCAATAATTAGTTGATTTATAGCACGTACCGATTTAGGAGGTGCACCTAATTAAGTACGTACTGTTTTAGGAGTTATTTTGTGATTTTATGATTAAAATTAGGGTGCTCCTAATTAAGTACGTACTATTTTAAATTTTAAAATATGGAACTATAACAGTAGAAATTGATATCTATCTCTTAATTTGAAACCAGTTCTCAAAACCTTCTCCATATCCTTCTTAGATGTTGACCTCCTATAGGATGCCCATATTTAATAGTAAGTTTACAGAGGTATATAATTGAAATCAATAAACTTAAATTTGAATTCATTTCTTAGATCTGTAAACAAGATGGAGTCAATGAATGATGCAATTAAAAGAGTGCAAGCACAAGAATTGATTCAAAGATTTAGAAGCAAGGAGAATTTGCATCGCTACCTGGTGCAGCAAGGTAATGAACTCATAGTAACTAATCTTGATTATGTAGTTTGTTGGTTCCTGACAACGATGGAAGGTACTAATATCTTTTCTAAGAGAAGTAAGCATTGAAAACTTAAGATGTAAAGTTTGCAGAGATTCCAAACTATCCAGAGATTTCAGTGACTAACTTATATGATGATACTATGAACGACCCAGAGGTTTCGCAGTACCTGCCTGCTAAGAAGTAATTGTCAAATAAACTACCTGAAAGAAACTATTTCTTTAGCATACTTGCAACAATCAAAAGTGATTACTTGAAAGAAATTATTCAAGAATCTCATAAGAAAAGGTACAGCATCTCTTCAGAAGATAAGGATAAACAAGGGATCAAGATAAGTGAAAGCTGGCTATCAGAGCTGCAGAAACACCCTTATATTTCAAGTAAGACTTTTAGCTTAACTCTTTAGAAAAATATCGTACCTTTATAAGAGATGCCATTTCGTTTATAAATGTTTGCAACCGACTATGCAGAAATCTTCAACTCAGGGAACTGGTGGTGAAACATAAAAGGTCGTTGGTCGAGAGAAAAGTGGGGGAAGTTTCCTTCACTCAGGGAAGTTCCCTGCACTTTTTATTTATTTATCTAAATTTTAATAATTTTTTTCATAATTAAAAATTTAATATTTTTATGAATCATTTAATCTTAATAGGATATTGAGGTATGATAAGAAGAGTCGTACATGGAGTTTATAAAACAATTTATAGAATTTAAAACACTTGGAATCATCTAAAATACTTAAGAAATAATAAAAGTGGATCAGTTCCAGCATAACATGCCTTAGAGTTCTTAGATGAAATGGCATTCAGAAATAACTAAATAGTGCTGGTATAGTTCTTAGAATTCATACTTATAGATATATTTACAAATTAATAAATAAATAAAGTATAAATATAACAATGAAATTTAAATTTAATAAAAATTAAAAATTAAAAAAAGTGCAGGACTCTTCGCTCAAAATTTTTTTTATCATAAACCAGTGCAGGAAACTTCCTCCCCCCGAAAAGTGAGCCAAATACTTCAAAATTTTTCATTGAAAAGATAGTCAATATGCTTCTATAGATACTTTGACTTCCTCTTAGGTTAAGAATTTAGCTATTATTGCTTTAATTACACAGCTTTCAAGCAGTGAGAGCGAACAGTTGATGAACTACGCTTTAAGAGCAGTGTAATAGACTTATAGTTCAGTATTGGTTTGACATATTCACTGCATATATCACATCCATAACGCAGTTAAAACACTAAATCTATATACTCTTCATCATAAATAAAATCTTAAAAGCTTTCTATTTTTGTCTCACATTTAATTAATAACCCCAACCCCAAACAAATTCCCTACAAATCAAAGCAATTATAAACCTCATTAAGGGGTTTTGGGGTTTTAATGTATAAAATAACTTAATTTATTCTCTTTCCTCCTATTTTTTACATTCTTTTATTCAATCTGAATCAGAAATTAAAAATTCATAAATTTATAAGGATGAAAATTAAGAGTATGCCCTTGATTGCTAGAATGAATCAACTATAATTCTTGAATATTTGCTGAATTAGATCTTCCCCTTGTGTGTAATTTTCCTCACTAACTAGTTTCTCCTCTATCACTAGCATGTAGTTAAACTCTGCTGAATAATCATTTCCCATTGATACAACTATGCATATCTAGATGCGTCATTAAGTTAGTATGATATAGTCTATGAATTAATTCCAGATAGTCAATAATCTATTGCTAAACATAAACAATGCAATCATTTGAGTCATCTTGGAGTTTTCAAAGAGTTATCCAGAATAAGTACCGTTTAATTTTGTAATTAACAGTTTATGTGGACAAATAGGAATTAATAAAGTTGTTACAAAAACAATAATTTATTAATCATACAAATTTATATTTTTGTTTATTAGTATATATATATAAGAAACAAATTTAAATTTAGTAGGTAAAATTCATTTATAAACAGGAGTTAATGGTGTACTTGAGGGCATTTTTATAAAGTGAGAGGAGACTCAAATGATGAAGGAGGCTATCATATCGTATGATCAGATTACATTTGGAATTTTTAAATCATCTAGTCTCGAATTCCTTATCAACATATTGAAAGATAATGATTATACACTTACATTTTGCAGCTATAGATTAAATTATACTTTATCAAATAATAAGATATATGGTCATAGTAATATTTCTTATGTAATATTTGTGCATAGATAAATTCATTTTCTTACAACTTCATCAAATTAGTTCATGCGCAATATAATATAAACTGAAATAATTCAATTAAACCCCAGGCAAGAACATCAGCAACAGCAACAGTAATAAAAGCAATATATTACTTCTTTAATATGAAAATTTCAATAAAACATATGAACAGACTACTACAAAGAGCCTGATTTAATTAATTCAAATGACTAGCATAAGTTTGCTTTAAATTAGAAGAAAATTCAGTTAATTCAAAGAAGGATTTTAATTTAGATGTTTGTATCATTTGTATGAGGATTTTGCAAACCACTCCTAATTATTATATTATCTTGCATTAGTTTACTATATGTATATATTAATAAAGCGGCTATCATTTGAATAAGTTAATACTATTTCTTCAAACAAATTATAATACTCTTATATTAAATTGGTATATTATTAACGATTAGTTTGTTATGATTGATAATATATACTAAAAAAAGTATTCAAAATGTTCTTTAGGATATAATAAGAACAGGATGTTTATAGAATGATAAAGAGAACATTAATTACCTCCCAGAATTAATGAAAAAATTGCATTTGATAAAGCATTAGCCATTGCTGCTTTAAACACATTTGAATATTTAGTTGAAAAAGTTTGGAGTTGAGGAGTTTGTTATTGAAAAATAGCTTTTGCTAATGAATATTAAAGCATATTATAAAAATAGATGAATTTTGTACTTTAAAGAAGTCTTAAATACCAAAATCTCCAATTAATGAGGATTTAAGGATTTAAATTCTCAAAGATGCTGAAGTCTTAATATAATATAATATAATCATGAAAAATTGTTGCAAAAATAAATTAAATTAAAAAGAAATATACACTGGCTAAGATTTATTTAAATATATACACTATCATTACTCTATTTATCTTATAGTCTAAAATTTATGAAATTGGAGTGAATATGTAAGATAAATAAATCATAATTCGCTATTAATTAAATTATATTTTGCGTCATATTTAATTTAAGATTTTTTTATTTAATATTGATTTTAATCTTATCCCAATTTCATATATTTTAGACTATTAGTTCGTTACCAAAGGAACTCCACCCTGGTCTGCTGACATTGTGGTCTTTTGCAAAGATCTCTAAGTTTAGCTTGTCAGGGAACATTTTCTGCACAGAACTGTAAATCTCATCAGGCTTTCTGGAGTGCTCTCTTACTGGAGCAATAATGACATTCTCTGCTCTATGGTATTCTACTAAATCTTTCAAAATTTCTTTCTTAGCGATGATAAATTTTTCGAAACAGTGAGAATTATAGAAACCCCAGTCGCAGTGAAATTTGCCTGTCTTTGTTAGCTACACACACATCCCCTTGTCTACTTCCTCGTACCCATGCTTCTTAATAAATTATTGGGCAAGCTCTCTCTTTTAATTAACCACCCAGATTATCAAAATACCTCTCTCTTACACAAGGTGTATTGCCATGTTAAGAAAATCTTTGTCTGATACAGTATCATAGGGCAGGTCCTACTTCAAGCTCCAAGCTGGGTCAATCGTCACCACTTCATAGATTTTCTCATTTCTGTGTATGCAATCTTTAGCAATATCCTCCCACATTTTGATGTCATTAATGTCATCGCTGAATACCACAGGTTGCGATAGAATCTTTTAAATGAGGCTTTTCACCATTTTTTAATTGCAACTAGCTAGTAATCCTTGTAATTTCTAATCTTCAACATTGCTTCTCTTTGATAAATGTAAGTTCTTCTCTGCTTTTTTAATGACTCTTTGATTTCAACAGCTTCGAATGGCTTAAGTTTGCATTTTTCAAGGTGCCTCTCACAATTAAAGACTCTTTCGAATTTCTTGTGGCAATAAACGCATTTCTGTCTCATTTCTTTTTCCCATGCCTTGGTTTGCTTATTTTCCTCTTAATCCTTGTCATAAATATGGGTGCTAAGAGAATTTGAGTTTTCATAAGTGCGATTGCAGTATCAGCATTCATCTTTCTCTGTATCGTCAAGTACTTGAAGTTTATTTCTCTTCCCTAACATTTTATGTTTGAACCAAAAGATATATTTAAATATACTTACACCTGTAAGCTTGAGTTTTATTAGGATGGGAGTTACTATTGTTCTCAATATTTGAATTGAGTAAAATCTCACTTTCCTGAGAAAAAATAAGCAAAATCTCACTTTTTATAAATCTGGCATTTTTTATTATATTTTTAATTGTCAAGACCATTTCCTGGTTCAGTTCATATTTTCTTTTAATTTCTAATATATAATAATAGGTTTAAATTTTATTCTAATTTGAGATTAAGTTTCAAAATCAACACTAATTACATATTTTAATTATTTATTAATTAAATAATTCAATCATGGAACAAGGATGATGGACAGTTTTAACTAACAGTTAATATCAATGATTTTCAATAATTTATTTTTAAGATATAAAAAGGAACCCTGCACGCTATATAATTGTAAATGATATAGATTTAATAATTTATAGGTAAAGATGGACAAGCTATAAGAAGAGTGGTTAGACATGTGATAAGAAGATCCTATAAAAAGCTTATATAAGACTCGATTTACACAAAGTAAAAAAATGTAAGTAAATTATCCCTAAAATTTAAACAAAAAAATTATCTTATACTCAATTCAATGACTAAGCTGAAAGAAAAATCTAATAGAAATAATTGTAAAACCTTAAATATAATGGCAAAACTACTAAGTATTTTTTATTTGCGAAGGTCCAATTATTAATTAATTTCTAATAAATACTAGCTAACCTTAATTATACATTTAGTGAACAAGGAGCTATGGGTTATGTCAGCATGGCTAAGTGATAGGAAATTCTTATAAAAAGAAATTATTCAGTAGAAAGCATAAAAACAAATAATTATTCATAAAATTGTAATTAAGTATTTCTTTTTTAGTTTTTAGTTTTTGCTTAATATTTCTGATCAGTAGGATGGGGTGCCAAGATGGGACTAATTTCAATATAAGGTTTACGAATCTACTCATGATTCAAAAATTAATACCAATAATAATCTAAAAATTATAAGTTATATCTACATTTTTTGAAATAATATTAGGATGAAGGGAGCTAGAGTTATTGGACATGACCATAGAGAACTTTCATAAAAGTTCTAGTAAAAAAAGATTGGATTTAATTCCTAAGATTTACTATAATTTATCAGTATAGAGGGTTACTTTCTCCCACCAGATCAGCAAGTCACTATGAGATTTTTAAAGATTTCTTGGCAGGGAACAAGGAGCTCCTTAAAAGTGCTGACGTGTAGAACTTCAACGTCACATATTACGATGAGCTCTCAGTAAAGAAGATCTTTAAGGAGATTAAGGATGACCAAAATATAATGAAGTTCATGAATTACTATGATGACTACAGAGAGATGCCTGACCGCAAGTACATGTATGGGGTGCTTGGAACCCTTTGGCCAAACTATCTTAGCAAACTCATAAAGCACTCCAACCGAGTGAGGAACCTGTCTGATGCTGAGGATGATAAGCAAGACAAGATCTTTATTAGGGATGACATATTTAAGAAGCTTCAAAGTGAGCCTTTCTTTTCAAGTAGGAATATAGTGACACTTATTAATTTAATTAGAACCTAAAGGGAAAGCACTCTCAATGCTGAAGTTCAAAAGTAAACCTGGTAATATTAAGAAGAAAAGAAACTACCATGAGATCTCTCAGTCTTTCTCAAAGTTTAAACAGGAGTCAGAAGGGAATGGCCCTAAAAATGTAATGCAGGAGGATGCATCATTCTTGATGGATAATTAAAGAAAGATGAGACCCGGAGATGAAGAAATGGAGTTATTGGTTCAAGCAAAGTTTAATAAAATACTCATTATATAATTAAGTAATTACTTAAGTATTAATTTATTAAATCTATATACCTCTCCACTATTCTCGCTATTATCTCACAATTGACACTCTCAATTGAAGTTGTTATAAGGTCCATGTGTTACCTTGCTGTAAACCTGAAATTTTTGTTAATAAAAGTTTTTTTTTGTAAATTTGCTTGACCTTAGAAAAAACCTCTTCATTGCAATGGTATTCAGAGGAGTATGGCGCGTTAAAGAAGCAAACCCACACTTAGCCTTTTATAAGATTCTAAATGAGTCGACTAAGTAGAAGACGTAGGTTGTCCCAGAATATTACAACTTGTGAGAAAGGATTCCTGACTCTAATGTACTCAAGCAAGTCCAAACAGTCGGTAGTATTTATTGAAAAAGGCTTCACTATATATCCTTCTTCCTAACTCACACCAACAATTGTAGCTTGTGTCTTAAAAATAATGCCATGTTTATTGTTGGTACAATTTTGATATAATGGAGCCCATATTGACAATGTAGCTTAATAGGGTTTAAAAATAATCTCACAACATATTTATCACTTTCTTTCCTAGCAAGAGTTTTTATTGTAGACTTGTAAAACTTGATATTCTCTGGTTAATTAACTTATTCTCTTAATTGTCTGTCATTTTGTGTCTAACTTTCATAGCTTTCTACTCTATTTTATTTTTCCTATATATTACTCTAAGTTTAGATGCTGTAAGAGTATAACTAAGGTTTAAGTTGTTGAGTTATATCACTCGCGACTATAGAGACAGTCCTTTTTATTACTCCAACACCAAAGAAGAAATGACATGTCCAATGAAAGCCTCCGGGACTTTTCGCCTTTTATTGTAAGAAATCACTTAGTTATGGGTTTCTAGTTTTTGTTGTTTTACGAAGAACGTTTTTACCTAAGACAGCGGGAAGCCTAAAATATAGGAAATTTACTTAAAGCTTGCTATCCGCTTGGTGTTAGACAAAGGTAGTTAAGACCCATATATAAGAATAAATCCATAATTTACTAGCCTTTATTACCACTCCTATCTCCTTTTTTCCATTATATTTTAGTTGTTACTTTCTATATACTAATTTATACATTACGCTTTATAAAGAATATTTCATGAATATAATTAAACCGATTACACAACTTATTCGTTAGTCATAGTCGCAACAAAAAATAAAAAACTATCATATTCAAGAAGAAAAATTGTGATGAACAAAAAGAATTCCAATTGAGAGGAGGATAATGTTTGGAGTGTATATTCACACACTTTTGTATTTCTGAATTGCTAGAGCTTGACTTTTTTAACAACATTCTTGAATGCAAAAATAAATTTCGCATTAAAATGATAGATTTTAAGACATTTTCTTCAGTGTAATGGTTAAGCAGATTTAAAAACAATTTATAAATGGACTTTTTTATCAACTTTTTGAACAATTTAATATCTTTTGTTTGTATTCAGAGCAGCCAAATAGTTGCCAATTTATGAAATTATTAAGAAATTGTTTTACCTGAGGCAACCAATATTTATTTGCTTATACTTGCTTTATTAATTCAAGCAACATATAATATATTGTGTGTGCTCACAGTTTATTCTTCTGAAAATTCCATACTTTGTGTCAATCAAGCTGATGACACAGGAATAATTTGATTTATTTTTAGTTCAATAATGAAAGCCTATTTGAATTCAGATAACTTCCTTTCAACATGATATATTTATAATATGGATTTATTACAGATTAAAAGGAGTTTCTTACTAACTCAGGGTAAAACTGCCTACTTAATCCTGAATCCTTAGGTAGCAACAAAATGATAAATAGCTAGTTATCTTGAATTTTTCATGTCTGAAATTCTTTCAAGTAGAAATACTCACTTTATAAATGAATATTTGCTTTACACTGCTAGCTAATTTCAATCTAGGAGGTGAATGATCATCACCGCAGTCTTTAATGCTTTATTAAATGGTTTTTAAATGGAGCGAGAAGGACAGACATGAGCAAATATATGCTAGTCTTAAATTTTAAGGTTAACTCTCTTTGTTAAAATGAAATTTTAGGAATCAGCTGGTCATTATTATTAGGGAGAAACAATTACTTTCACTGCATATTAGTATGGGAGAGATATCGACCTTGCTCTAAATTCACTAAGATGCTACTAATAAAATTAAAATACTGTAAATAAAATCAGCAAGTTCACTAATATATTATTTCAATTTATAATAAAATGAATAAATTAGAAAGAAACAAGAAATTATAACTTCAATTAATTGACAACTCTAAAGATACTTAATGATAAATATGTCATCGAAAATTTATGAAATCATTCATAATTTCAAAAAAACATAACAATATTATGTAAATTATAAATAGGTATGCTAATTATTAAAACTAGTGGCTCGATTAATTGTCTAAATAAAACAAATTAATCATGGTTTGTAGAATTAATATTATCCGACTATATATAATTTTAGCCAATTATAATTTAATTTTAATTAATTGTTATTCACCCTCTATCTTTAGTTCTAATTAAAACATAGAGTTTCTAATATAATATTATTTTACAATTAATTAATTTAGTTCATTAAATAAGACAATTTTATTCAAATATTTATTTAGTAAGTTTATAACAAAATCTAAAAGATTTATTTATATATCTACAAGAAAAATTACTTATTTTTTTCATTGATTAATGTGAAACAATGATAAGAAATAATAATAAATTATAAAAAATAAGATAAAATCAAAAAGTAAGTATAATGTGAAGGATAATATAAAAGTTTAAAAGAATTCAAATAAAAATATACTTACAATATTTAATTTATTTATTCTATAATTATAAATGGAAAAACTCTCTTATCAGCTTATATTTGTCCTAAAACTACTGCTTACTCAGGCTGTAACTTACACATTCTCTCCAGTAATTGAAAATTATTCTTTATATCAATAACAAAAAATAGAAATTACTTGCTGAATTTCAAATTAAATTTCTATTTTGCTGATATAAGAAATAAGATTTAATAGTGAGCGTAATTTATTGCTAATGATTTTGCTTTTTACTTAATTTAGTTTTCTAATTAATCTATTTTCTAAGTATAAATATATAGCTCATGTTCATCTAAAAATTATAAGCGATTTAATTTGTTCACATCAAATTTGCTTAAATTTTATTTTACAAATTGATAATATTAAGAAGCAAATGATTTCCAATTTATTTAGACTATTCCAGTCTTGCTCACTTTGCCAATTATTAAACTGAATTAATAGAAGTGATTTGGGATCAGCTTAATCTGGAGTATATTTCTATGATTCTAGACAGAATAGTGTATTGTTTGCACATTCAAAAAGCATTTTATTTCTTTACCTGCTCAATCAAAATTTGACAAGGATATTTATTGTAAATATCAAAATTTGGTGTTAGAATAGTGGCGTGTTCTAAGTTTAAACTAAGCTAACTATCTAAATATTGCAGCTATACTATAATCTTTACATAAATCCCACAGTTGAAGTAAAAGCGTCAAAATAATATCAGATTTATGTAATTAAACTCTCAAATTACTATGCTAACCATTTACATATTTAATTTTCTTTTATATGAGCTATTTACTCTTAAATTTATTTATTATCTGTGCCTTTTCCAATCTGCAGAGGACTGGATCCTAAACTTAGTGAATTAAATTTAATTTATTTAAATATTGCAGAGATGGTGAAATTTAGTTTTAAAATTTATCTTTAAATTCAAAAAATATTGTATAAATATGATAGCAAAATTACAAACAGTAAATTTGCTTATTGCTTATTATTTAATTTCCTAATGATAAAATGAGTTAAAGGCATCCTATCAAATTCTTAAACATCCTAAGTATTGTTGATATTCCAAAGGAAATGCTATCATAGTTTACCTTTGAAATACAGGGATATTAAGAAAGAGAAAAAGCAGACACTTTAATAGAGCTTCTAACTTCTAAATTAATTAAATATTAACTTTAACGAACATAATTCTTTCGAATAATTTATATAAAATATGAATAACTATTAATTTAATCATTTACAGTTATAAGTTAATGTAATTTATATTGTATTTTCTCAAATATTTGTAGCATTCATAAAAAACTATTATCACTTTATTATCTAAATCTTGCTTTGCAATCAAAACCCCAAAACCCTTTCAGTAGTTTGATTGAGTTTTTGATTGATAAAAGTAGACTATTAGTGCATACTTTATTAGGGTTTATGTAGGGGTTTAATGTTTAAATATTAGTATTTTAAGTGAGTATATGCGAGGTTTGGGGTCAGTTTATGACAGTGAGTATATAGATTTATTGTTTAAGTTGCGATATGGATGTGATGAATATAGTGAATAACTCAAGCCTGTTCTGAATTATACGTCTATAGCAAGGCTACTCCATAAATCTCCAGCAACTGTGAGGTCTCACTGTCTATTAGTATTGGATTTAAAGAGATATCATCTTAATTCTAAGTCTAAGAGACCCTTGAATTTTAGCAACATCATATTGACTATCTTATTAATGAAGACTCTTAAATACTGGGCTCATTTCTCTCTATCCTAGAGGGCTTTGATGTTTCATCGCCAATTTCCTGAGCTTCACGTCTCTGCTTAATCTATAGCTAACATATATAAGAATAATGGAATATCTTACAAGACAGTCAATCGCATTAAGAGAGTGATTGACTTTAATGTTCCATTTTATAAGGATAATTTAAATTTTATATTCGATTAAATGTATAGGTCTTAAGAGCATAATATAAAGTTATTCACGCTGATGAAGCTGTATTTACATTCAATACCTTTATATTAAGGTCTTGGTACAAGAGGTATGTAATATAGAAGTTTATGACTAAAGGTTAAGGTGTAAACTCATGCTATTCTTGGTGGAATAAGTGAAGATAGTGGCCTCGAGACTTATGTTATTCACCCTCGTTCTATAAAGACTGAATAATATATTTATTTCTTGCAATAACTCAGAGATAATTACGCTGACTAAGAGATTATTCTATTCGTTGATAACTTGTCAGTTCATAAAACTACAGACTCAAGGAAGGAATATGAAAGGCTAAATATAACTCCTGTATTTAATGTTCCTTACAGCCCTTAGTTCAATGAATTGAATTGTATTGGGGGTTATTGAAAGGTCATTATAAGAAACTTCTACTCTATCATTTGATGCATGATTTAAAGATAGATACAGTCGATTTTATTAAGAGTGCTGCTAAGAGAGTCAGCGATGATAAAGCTAAAGTGTGTGCAAGAGAAGGGAGATTTTGTGTATATAAATAAGTTTTCGATTTAAACGAATGAATAAGTTCACATATTAAATTTTCCCGTAAGAGGATTTGGCTTCTCTTTCTTTTCTTCCTCTTAAGGCTTGCTTGGGCCTATGTTTCTTCTCT
>ARYC01011939.1:0-11452 GCA_000711775.1 Oxytricha trifallax | reverse complement strand
CAAGATGAAATATGCAATGAAATTTAGAAGATAGTTGATATGGTCATCGTAAAAGCTTCAGCATACCCAAGATAATCATTGGATGATATAATAGAACAACTACAGACGGCTAAATTCAAGAGGTATAACAATAATAAGCAGATAAAATTGGTTTGAATTAAGTACACTAATACTCATTAAATATTCATTAAATTCACATAAAACCTGCGTCTTCTCTACTAACCCAATAAGATCCCAACTATACCCTACAAATCAAAGCACTTTTAAGCCTGACTAATGGGTTTTGGGGTTTTGATTCCAGCAATATAAATTATAATTATTATTTATTTATTTTTCCAATTCAATTCCATTCCAGCAATATAAAATATAATTATTATTATTTATTTATTTTTCCAATTCAATTCCATTCCAGCAATATAAATTATAATTATTATTTATTTATTTTCCCAATTCAATTCCATTCCAGCAATATAAATTATAATTATTATTTATTTATTTTTCCAATTCAATTCCATTCCAGCAATATAAATTATAATTATTATTTATTTATTTTTCCAATTCAATTCCATTCCAGCAATATAAATTATAATTATTATTTATTTATTTTTCCAATTCAATTCCATTCCAGCAATATAAATTATAATTATTATTTATAGATTTATTTTTTAAATTCAATTCCATTCCAGCAATATAAATTATAATTATTATTTATTTATTTTTCCAATTCAATTCCATTCCAGCAATATAAAATATAATTATTATTATTTATTTATTTTTCCAATTCAATTCCATTCCAGCAATATAAATTATAATTATTATTTATTTATTTTCCCAATTCAATTCCATTCCAGCAATATAAATTATAATTATTATTTATTTATTTTTCCAATTCAATTCCATTCCAGCAATATAAATTATAATTATTATTTATTTATTTTTCCAATTCAATTCCATTCCTGCAATATAAATAATAATTATTATTTATTTACTTTTCCAATTCAATTCCATTCCAGCAATATAAATTATAATTATTATTTATTTATTTTTCCAATTCAATTCCATTCCAGCAATATAAAATATAATTATTATTATTTATTTATTTTTCCAATTCAATTCCATTCCAGCAATATAAATTATAATTATTATTTATTTATTTTCCCAATTCAATTCCATTCCAGCAATATAAATTATAATTATTATTTATTTATTTTTCCAATTCAATTCCATTCCAGCAATATAAATTATAATTATTATTTATTTATTTTTCCAATTCAATTCCATTCCAGCAATATAAAATATAATTATTATTATTTATTTATTTTTCCAATTCAATTCCATTCCAGCAATATAAATTATAATTATTATTTATTTATTTTCCCAATTCAATTCCATTCCAGCAATATAAATTATAATTATTATTTATTTATTTTTCCAATTCAATTCCATTCAGCAATATAAATTATAATTATTATTTATTTATTTTTCCAATTCAATTCCATTCCAGCAATATTAATTATAATTATTATTTATTTATTTTTCCAGTTCAATTCCATTCCAGCAATATAAATTATAATTTTTATTTATTTATTTTTCCAATTCAATTCCATTACAGCAATATAAATTATAATTTTTATTTATTTATTTTTCCAATTTCAATTCCCATTCCAGCAATATAATTATAATTATTATTTATTTTATTTTTCCAGTTCAATTCCATTCCAGCAATATAAATTATAATTTTTATTTATTTATTTTTCCAATTCAATTCCATTACAGCAATATAAATTATAATTTTTATTTATTTATTTTTCCAATTCAATTCCATTCCAGCAATATAAATTATAATTATTATTTATTTATTTTTCCAATTCAATTCCATTCCAGCAATATAAATTATAATTATTATTTATTTACTTTTCCAATTCAATTCCATTCCAGCAATATAAATTATAATTATTATTTATTTATTTTTCCAATTCAATTCCATTCCAGCAATATAAATAATAATTATTATTATTTATTTATTTTTCCAATTCAATTCCATTCCAGCAATATAAATTATTATTATTATTTATTTATTTTTCCAATTCAATTCCATTCCAGCAATATAAATTATAATTATTATTTTTTTATTAATATATATTTTCTATCAATTTACCCATATTAAAACTACAAGTCAATATTTATATTTTATGTTGATATTTTTTTGTAATAATTATAATAATAATAATAATAATTATAATAATAATTATATTATTATTTCTATTAATATTAATAATGGTAATAAATTGATTGATTGATTAATAAATACCTCTTAAGATTAACAAGACTGCATTATAAGTTAGATTGTTGTGAATTAATGCTTGGGATTATAATTTTACATCTCTGCACCTGCAATTAGTGATAGATCTTTTATGACTCAGACCAAAGGCAAAATCAGAACTTCCCAAAACCCCTTATCTCTCAAGTAGCTATCAAAGCGCTATACGTCTATTGTTTTTAATCTTTGCTTTAAATAGACTCAGATGCTAACGAGATTAGCTGATTTAAAGAAGTCATCCCATCCCGCCTCAATGAAAGAAATGTTTGTTACAGCAAATCTTGCTCTTATTTAAATTTTCATTTAGACTGTTTCAATGATATTTTCGGCCGAAATCCATTTGTGCATAATATTCTCCGTATTAAAACTCTACTATATGAGTCCTTATTTATTGATTTTAAGTTTCGACTTTGTAGACATTTATTTCATTTATAATTTATTAAATATATAATTTATTTATAACAATTTAAAATTTTTGGAATCATGAGTCAATATTTATTTTTAATATTATCTTCAGCTTTAATTATTTAATAATTTTGAAATCTAACCCATTAATATTTATATTGATATTGATATAAATAGGCTTCACTTTTAATTTTAATTATCTTTTAAATTAAAAACTTTAAATTAACTTTATTTTTTTATTTTATTTTATTTAACTCGATATGGTGGAAAGACTTATGAGCAACCTAAATCTCAATGATGAAGATGAAGACTTGGATTCTACTACTTTTATTAATTCTACTACATTACTGACTCCTACTTAGACCTTTTGGAATGTTGTTGAATGCTATATTGGAACATCTCGAGTTAGGCAGTTCAGACCGAATATAGATTTTAATTAGACTCTGTTGGTTCTAAATTTTGAGAAAATTAAAAAGAAATGGGATGCCGAATCCAAAAAGCTTAAGCATGCTAAATAACTGGTCTAGACTACGACACGATAGAGCCTTCATACGTTCTTAAAAAGAATATACCTGTACTTGTTGATGGGCAAGTTAACTTTTGCCATTTAGAAAGAAAAATAAAAGAAAAAGATTTGGAACACTTTCATGTTGCTGTAAATGAATTAAAGAATGAGCTTGGTGATCGAAATTTTGCTATTGGCCTTAACAGATCTAGAGAAGGAGAGCATTAAGATCTATGGTTCTTTTTAGATCAAGCGCCAACTGTTCACAACAATTTTAGACCTCCTTCAGTAACATTCTTTCAAAATAATTAAATGGCGGTACCAAGATATCATACTAACTTTAATAATCACGAAGATCTCATTCAATTTATGAACTTCCATTTTATGAGATACTCCATTTGAGTGCAATTCTACAGAATTGTAGCTTTTCACGCTTGAATTCAATTAAAACTAGAAATTAAAAGGCATAGTTTGATTTAAAAACTTAATTAATTTTTAAAAATTAAAAACAATTATTTATTTATTTATTTATTTATTTTATTTATCAATTCACCATATTAAAACTACAAGTCAATATTTATATTTTATGTTGATATTTTTTTGTAATAATTATAATAATAATAATAATAATTATAATAATAATTATATTATTATTTCTATTAATATTAATAATGGTAATAAATAGATTGATTGATTAATAAATACCTCTCAAGATTAACAAGACTGCATTATAAGTTAGATTGTTGTGAATTGATGCTTGGGATTATAATTTTACATCTCTGCACCTGCAATTAGTGATAGATCTTTTATGACTCAGACCAAAGGCAAAATCAGAACTTCCCAAAACCCCTTATCTCTCAAGTAGCTATCAAAGCGCTATACGTCTATTGTTTTTAATCTTTGCTTTAAATAGACTCAGATGCTAACGAGATTAGCTGATTTAAAGAAGTCATCCCATCCCGCCTCAATGAAAGAAATGTTTATTACAGCAAATCTTGCTCTTATTTAAATTTTCATTTAGACTGTTTCAATGATATTTTCGGCCGAAATCCATTTGTGCATAATATTCTCCGTATTAAAACTCTACTATATGAGTCCTTATTTATTGATTTTAAGTTTCGACTTTGTAGACATTTATTTCATTTATAATTTATTAAATATATAATTTATTTATAACAATTTAAAATTTTTGGAATCATGAGTCAATATTTATTTTTAATATTATCTTCAGCTTTAATTATTTAATAATTTTTGAAAGCTAACCCATTAATATTTATATTGATATTGATATAAATAGGCTTCACTTTTAATTTTAATTATCTTTTAAATTAAAAACTTTAAATTAACTTTAATTTTTTATTTTATTTTATTTAACTCGATATGGTGGAAAGACTTATGAGCAACCTTAATCTCAATGATGAAGATGAAGACTTGGATTCTACTACTTTTATTAATTCTACTAAATTACTGACTCCTACTTAGACCTTTTTGAATGTTGTTGAATGCTATATTGGAACATCTCGAGTTAGGCAGTTCAGACCGAATATTGATTTTAATTAGACTCTGTTGGTTCTAAATTTTGAGAAAATTAAAAAGAAATGGGATGCCGAATCCAAAAAGCTTAAGCATGCTAAATAACTGGTCTAGACTACGACACGTAGAGCCTTCATACGTTCTTAAAAAGAATATACCTGTACTTGTTGATGGGCAAGTTAACTTTTGCCATTTAGAAAGAAAAATAAAAGAAAAAGATTTGGAACACTTTCATGTTGCTGTAAATGAATTAAAGAATGAGCTTGGTGATCGAAATTTTGCTATTGGCCTTAACAGATCTAGAGAAGGAGAGCATTAAGATCTATGGTTCTTTTTAGATCAAGCGCCAACTGTTCACAACAATTTTAGACCTCCTTCAGTAACATTCTTTCAAAATAATTAAATGGCGGTACCAAGATATCATACTAACTTTAATAATCACGAAGATCTCATTCAATTTATGAACTTCCATTTTATGACGAACAATAACGATACTCCATTTGAGTACAATACTACAGAATTGTAGCTTTTCACGCTTGAATTCAATTAAAACTAGAAATTAAATGCATAGTTTGATTTAAAAACTTAATTAATTTTTAAAAATTAAAACAATTAATTTATTTATTTATTTCTCCATTTTTAAACAAAAAGTTAATATATAAATTTAATGTTGATATTTTTGTAATAATAATAATTATAATAATAATAATAATATTAATAATAATATTAATAATAATAATAAAAATAATAATAATTATTATTATTTTTAATAATAGTTATAAGGGAAATAAATAGATTGATTAATAAATACCTCTCAAGATTAACAAGCCTTATAAGTTAGATTTTTGTGAATTAATGCTTGGGATTATAATTTTACATCTCTGCACCTGCAATTAGTGATAGATCTTTTATGACTCAGACTAAAGGCAAAAGCAGTATTTCCCAAACCCCTTATCTCTCAAGTAGCTATCAAAGCGCTATACGTCTATTGTTTTTAATCTTTGCTTTAAATAGACTCAGATGCTAACGAGATTAGCTGAATTAAAGAAGTCATCCCATCCAGCCTCAATGAAAGAAATGTTTTTTACAGCAAATCTTGCTCTTATTTAAATTTTCATTTAGACTGTTTCAATGATATTTTCGGCCAAAATCCATTTGTGCATAATATTCTCCGTATAAAACTCTACTATATAAGTCCTTATTTATTGATTTTAAGTTTCGACTTTGTAGACATTTATTTCATTTATAATTTATTAAATATATAATTTATTAATAATAATTTAAAATTTTTGGAATCATGAGTCAATATTTATTTTTAATATTATCTTCAGCTTTAATTATTTAATAATTTTGAAAGCTAACCCATTAATATTTATATTGATATTGATATAAATAAGCTTCACTTTTAATTTTAATTATCTTTTAAATTAAAAACTTTAAATTAACTTTATTTTTTTATTTTATTTTATTTAACTCGATATGGTGGAAAGACTTATGAGCAACCTAAATCTCAATGATGAAGATGAAGACTTGGATTCTACTACTTTTATTAATTCTACTACATTACTGACTCCTACTTAGACCTTTTGGAATGTTGTTGAATGCTATATTGGAACATCTCGAGTGGTAGCAGTTCAGACCGAATATAGATTTTAATTAGACTCTGTTGGTTCTAAATTTTGAGAAAATTAAAAAGAAATGGGATGCCGAATCCAAAAAGCTTAAGCATGCTAAAATAACTGGTCTAGACTACGACACGATAGAGCCTTCATACGTTCTTAAAAAGAATATACATGTACTTGTTGATGGGCAAGTTAACTTTTGCCATTTAGAAAGAAAAATAACAGAAAAAGATTTTAGACACTTTCATGTTGCTGTAAATGAACTAAAGAATGAGCTTGGTGATCGAAATTTTGCTATTGGTCTTATCAGATCTTGAGAAGGAGAGCATTAAGATCTATGGTTCTTTTTAGATCAAGCGCCAACTGTTCACAACAATTTTAGACCTCCTTTAGTAACATTCTTTCAAAATAATTTAATGGCGGTACCAAGATATCATACTAACTTTAATAATCACGAAGATCTCATTCAATTTATGAACTTCCATTTTATGAGACCGAACAATAACGATACTCCATTTGAGTACAATTCTACAGAATTGTAGCTTTTCACGCTTGAATTCAATTTAAACTAGAAATTAAAAGGCATAGTTTGATTTGAAAACTTAATTAATTTTTAAAAATTAAAAACAATTATTTATTTATTTATTTATTTATTTTATTTATCAATTCACCCATTTTAAAACTACAAGTCAATATTTAAATTTAATGTTGATATTTTTTTGTAATATTAATAATAATAATAATTATAATTATATTATTATTTGTAATAATAGTAATAATTGTAATAAATAGATTGATTAATAAATACCTCTCAAGATTAACAAGACTGCATTATAAGTTAGATTGTTGTGAATTAATGCTTGGGATTATAATTTTACATCTCTGCACCTGCAATTAGTGATAGATCTTTTATGACTCAGACCAAAGGCAAAAGCAGAACTTCCCAAAACCCCTTATCTCTCAAGTAGCTATCAAAGCGCTATACGTCTATTGTTTTTAATCTTTGCTTTAAATAGACTCAGATGCAAACGAGATTAGCTGAATTAAAGAAGTCATCCCATCCCGCCTCAATGAAAGAAATGTTTGTTACAGCAAATCTTGCTCTTATTTAAATTTTCATTTAGACTGTTTCAATGATATTTTCGGCCGAAATCCATTTGTGCATAATATTCTCCGTATAAAACTCTACTATATGAGTCCTTATTTATTGATTTTAAGTTTCGACTTTGTAGACATTTATTTCATTTATAATTTATTAAATATATAATTTATTTATAACAATTTAAAATTTTTGGAATCATGAGTCAATATTTATTTTTAATATTATCTTCAGCTTTAATTATTTAATAATTTTGAAAGCTAACCCATTAATATTTATATTGATATTGATATAAATAGGCTTCACTTTTAATTTTAATTATCTTTTAAATTAAAAACTTTAAATTAACTTTAATTTTTTATTTTATTTTATTTAACTCGATATGGTGGAAAGACTTATGAGCAACCTTAATCTCAATGATGAAGATGAAGACTTGGATTCTACTACTTTTATTAATTCTACTAAATTACTGACTCCTACTTAGACCTTTTTGAATGTTGTTGAATGCTATATTGGAACATCTCGAGTTAGGCAGTTCAGACCGAATATTGATTTTAATTAGACTCTGTTGGTTCTAAATTTTGAGAAAATTAAAAAGAAATGGGATGCCGAATCCAAAAAGCTTAAGCATGCTAAAATAACTGGTCTAGACTACGACACGATAGAGCCTTCATACGTTCTTAAAAAGAATATACCTGTACTTGTTGATGGGCAAGTTAACTTTTGCCATTTAGAAAGAAAAATAAAAGAAAAAGATTTGGAACACTTTCATGTTGCTGTAAATGAATTAAAGAATGAGCTTGGTGATCGAAATTTTGCTATTGGCCTTAACAGATCTAGAGAAGGAGAGCATTAAGATCTATGGTTCTTTTTAGATCAAGCGCCAACTGTTCACAACAATTTTAGACCTCCTTCAGTAACATTCTTTCAAAATAATTTAATGGCGGTACCAAGATATCATACTAACTTTAATAATCACGAAGATCTCATTCAATTTATGAACTTCCATTTTATGAGATGAGCCCGACAACCAAAAACGCATACTCCATTTGAGTACGATACTACAGAATTGTAGCTTTTCACGCTTGAATATAATTAAAACTAGAAATTAAAAGGCATAGTTTGATTTAAAAACTAAATTAATTTTTAAAAATTAAAACAATTATTTATTTATTTTATTTATTTATTTATTTATTTCTCCATTTTTAAACAAAAAGTTAATATATAAATTTAATGTTGATATTTTTGTAATAATAATAATTATAATAATAATAATAATATTAATAATAATATTAATAATAATAATAAAAATAATAATAATTATTATTATTTTTAATAATAGTTATAAGGGAAATAAATAGATTGATTAATAAATACCTCTCAAGATTAACAAGCCTTATAAGTTAGATTTTTGTTAATATATGCTTTGGGATATATTAATTTTAGCATCTCGTGCACACCTGCACCGATATTTTATTTTTTTTTTTTTTTCTAAGTGAATAGAATTTTACTAGACTCCAGTGACCAAAGGCAAAAGCAGAATTTCCCAAAACCCCTTATCTCTCAAGTAGCTATCAAAGCGCTATACGTCTATTGTTTCTAATCTTTGCTATAAATAGACTCAGATGCTAACGAGATTAGCTGATTTAAAGAAGTCATCCCATCCCGCCTCAATGAAAGTAATGTTTGTTACAGCAAATCTTGCTCTTATTTAAATTTTCATTTAGACTGTCTCAATGATATTTTCGGCCGAAATCCATTTGTGCAACATATTCTCCGTATAAAACTCTATTATATGAGTCCTTATTTATTTATTTTAAGTTTCGACTTTGTAGACATTTATTTCATTTATAATTTATTAAATATATAATTTATTAATAATAATTTAAAATTTTTGGAATCATGAGTCAATATTTATTTTTAATATTATCTTCAGCTTTAATTATTTAATAATTTTGAAAGCTAACCCATTAATATTTATATTGATATTGATATAAATAGGCTTCACTTTTAATTTTAATTATCTTTTAAATTAAAAACTTTAAATTAACTTTAATTTTTTATTTTATTTTATTTAACTCGATATGGTGGAAAGACTTATGAGCAACCTTAATCTCAATGATGAAGATGAAGACTTGGATTCTACTACTTTTATTAATTCTACTAAATTACTGACTCCTACTTAGACCTTTTTGAATGTTGTTGAATGCTATATTGGAACATCTCGAGTTAGGCAGTTCAGACCGAATATTGATTTTAATTAGACTCTGTTGGTTCTAAATTTTGAGAAAATTAAAAAGAAATGGGATGCCGAATCCAAAAAGCTTAAGCATGCTAAAATAACTGGTCTAGACTACGACACGATAGAGCCTTCATACGTTCTTAAAAAGAATATACCTGTACTTGTTGATGGGCAAGTTAACTTTTGCCATTTAGAAAGAAAAATAAAAGAAAAAGATTTGGAACACTTTCATGTTGCTGTAAATGAATTAAAGAATGAGCTTGGTGATCGAAATTTTGCTATTGGCCTTAACAGATCTAGAGAAGGAGAGCATTAAGATCTATGGTTCTTTTTAGATCAAGCGCCAACTGTTCACAACAATTTTAGACCTCCTTCAGTAACATTCTTTCAAAATAATTAAATTGCCATACCCATTTATACTATAATAACTTTAATAATCACGAAGATCTCATTCAATTTATGAACTTCCATTTTATGAGACCGAACAATAACGATACTTTATTTGAGTAAAATTCTACAGAATTGTAGCTTTTCACGCTTGAATTCAATTAAAACTAGAAATTAAAAGGCATAGTTTGATTTAAAAACTTAATTAATTTTTAAAAAATAAAAACAATTATTTATTTATTTATTTTATTTATCAATTCACCCATATTAAAACTACAAGTCAATATTTAAATTTAATGTTGATATTTTTTTGTAATAATTATAATAATAATAATAATAATTATAATAATAATTATATTATTATTTCTATTAATATTAATAATGGTAATAAATAGATTGATTGATTAATAAATACCTCTCAAGATTAACAAGACTGCATTATAAGTTAGATTGTTGTGAATTGATGCTTGGGATTATAATTTTACATCTCTGCACCTGCAATTAGTGATAGATCTTTTATGACTCAGACCAAAGGCAAAATCAGAACTTCCCAAAACCCCTTATCTCTCAAGTAGCTATCAAAGCGCTATACGTCTATTGTTTTTAATCTTTACTTTAAATAGACTCAGATGCTAACGAGATTAGCTGATTTAAAGAAGTCATCCCATCCCGCCTCAATGAAAGAAATGTTTGTTACAGCAAATCTCGCTCTTATTTAAATTTTCAATTAGACTGTCTCAATGATATTTTCGGCCGAAATCCATTTGTGCATAATATTCTCCGTATAAAACTCTACTATATGAGTCCTTATTTATTGATTTTAAGTTTCGACTTTGTTGACATTTATTTCATTTATAATTTATTAAATATATAATTTATTAATAATAATTTAAAATTTTTGGAATCATGAGTCAATATTTATTTTTAATATTATCTTCAGCTTTAATTATTTAATAATTTTGAAATCTAACCCATTAATATTTATATTGATATTGATATAAATAGGCTTCACTTTTAATTTTAATTATCTTTTAAATTAAAAACTTTAAATTAACTTTATTTTTTTATTTTATTTTATTTAACTCGATATGGTGGAAAGACTTATGAGCAACCTAAATCTCAATGATGAAGATGAAGACTTGGATTCTACTACTTTTATTAATTCTACTACATTACTGACTCCTACTTAGACCTTTTGGAATGTTGTTGAATGCTATATTGGAACATCTCGGGTTAGGCAGTTCAGACCGAATATAGATTTTAATTAGACTCTGTTGGTTCTAAATTTTGAGAAAATTAAAAAGAAATGGGATGCCGAATCCAAAAAGCTTAAGCATCC
>ARYC01011936.1:0-11808 GCA_000711775.1 Oxytricha trifallax | reverse complement strand
TAAATTCCTATATAAGATATAGATGAAAATCCTGAAGCATTGTACCCTCCCATGCAAGTGCCGGGTAGACCAAGAGGGGAACTTCCCATGTTTAATGCCTTGCAAAGGCTTACCTACACAGACCCCAAAAAACACGATGAACTGTTGAAGACTGCAGAATGTGAAAGAGATTTGTTCACCAGAATCAAAACCCCAAAACCCTTTCAGTAGTTTGATTGAGTTTTTGATTGATAAAAGTAGACTATTAGTGCATACTTTATTAGGGTTTTAATAGGGTTTATGTAGGGATTTAATGTTTAAATGTAATGTATAGTAGTGTGTATTAGAGGGGTTTTATTTTTACAATTCACTCAAACTATACCTTGGCATCATGTGCTAATTTTCTAAATTTGATATCTCCTATCCAGTTGATCATTTAGTCTATTGTTTTCTCTGCTCTGTGGTTTGGTCTTAAGATAATCTGCTCAGCCATATCTTTCATTTTACCTTTTATCTTATTCTAGTCTCGATATTGCTGTATTCTCTGCTTTGAATCTTTCTCTCTCATACAGCTATAGTAATCATTTCTTTGCATATCGCATTCAGCAATAATTGCTGCTAGAGCCCATACATCCCATTTAATATCACCATCTCTCCAGTCCTCCCTTTCTGGAAAGTATCCAGGAGTACCATATACGTTGCCAAGTCCTGAAGCTTCAACTCTTTATGATCTATTGAAATCAATTATTACTACTCTGAGAGGTAAAAAGTCAAGCATAATATTCTCAGGCTTCAAGTCTCTATGAACATACCCTAAAGTGTGCAGCTCTTCTATGCCTTTGCAAACATTTGTAAGAATAAGAGGTAGCTACTTTGGAACTCTTTAATCTTAAATGTAGTCTCTTAAAGTCATTTAATATAGAGGGAGGCGAAAAACAACATGATCTTGAGCAAGGAGTATTGCATAGAGCTTAATTATAAATCTCCACTGTCTATCCCTTGCTTTAGTAAGAGCTTAGTACTCATTGACAAATTCCATTTGATACTTGTCATCGCATTTAAAGTAGTTGAATGGATAAATCTGTATGCGAACTGCTTATCAGTAATGACCTTTTTCTCAAACTTGTCCTCAAGTATAAGATAACTTTCCTTACATTCTTTAAGGTCAATTACATTTAAAATTGGAAGCTTTAGTGCTTGTATCTTCAGAGTGATTTTCACTATCTCAGAAGCTGGGAGGTTTCTAACTGCTTTAATAAGTTTATTTTCTTTCTTAACTCTTTGTTCTAAGGATTCTAAAGGGCCTCTTGGCTTTCTTTTTTGAAGAAAGACCTCACCAGTCTCAGGATCTATGACTTCAAACTTCTTGCCATGATGGTTTTATAGGTGAACTTTTAAATCCCTTGAATGGTTATATTGCTTATTGCAATAAGGCAAAAATATTTTCCATCTATCTTATCATGCTTAAGATAGAGCTTTGGCTTGTTAGAATGCTACTCTAAGATATGACGCTTAAGAGCAGATTTATAAGTGAAGTTCATCTCTCACTCTTCACGTAAATGTAATGCTTTAATTTCTTTTTTCTCTTCCTCCTCTTCAACCATTTTTATTGGACTTTCGCATTGAATTTCTTAGCTCTGCATTTCTATTTAACAACTGAATTGTTATTCAAAGTCTGAGACCTAGGTTAGAGAATTTCAGGTTCGTACTAGGTAAATGCATCACAAGTCTCAATTTTCTTTTGATTCATGAAGGAAAGTTTTTGCTGGCTAATGCCAAGTAATGCCGCTTTTTTTAGTAAGTTGCCGCTCATTTTATAAATACGATTAATAATTATATAAGCTGTTTAAATTCTACCTTTATATACAAGTAAGAGCATATCCTCAAAGATTTAGAGAAGTTTAATGGGAACAGAGTGAGAGACATTAGTTTTTTATTTCTAAAATTTTGAGATAATTTATATATTATTTCATCCATTTTATACATTAAAATGCACCAAAATGTGTTTTGGGAAGTTAGGTGGTGCTCCTAAATCTGTTCTCGTAAATTTAGGAGGGAAGTTTTAAAATTTAATTTATTTAATGCACCACCTAATACGGTTTTGAACTTTAATTTAACCTCCTAATTAAGTTTTATATAAATTAGGATCACCACCTAATTAAATTAATTATTATTAGGAGCAATTTAATGGAGAAAAGTTTGATAAAAATGGAAGTCAAACTCTGAAACTTGGAGAAAGTTCCTCCATCTTTATCTATTTATCTGATTCAGGTTGACCTCCAAGTGGATCTCCCTATTTAGTAGAAAAATTTTAGTAAGTTTAGAATGGATATCCATAATTTTAAATTTCATTAACATTTATAGAAACTGGAAACAAGATGGAGTCTATGAATGATGCAATGAAGAGAATTTAATCTCAAGATTTAATAGGAAAATTCAGAAGTAAGGAAGATCTTTACAGATACTTGGTATAGCAAGGTAAGTTTTCACTTATAACTAACTTATTAACCATAGTTGGATTGTTCTTGCCAACACAGGAGGACAAAAATATCATTCTTAAAAGCATTGCTAAGTGAAGAGAAAAAAGCTTTTAAGTCTAATGAAATCAGAATGATCGAGATACCTAACTACCCCCTGAAATAGCAGTGACAAACCTATATGACGATGCTATGAGTGATCCGGACGTAGCTCTCTACCTTCCATCAAAGCTACAGCTCTCTAATAAGTTGCCAGAGAGAAACTTCTTCTTTGGTGTTCTTGCAACTCTGAAACCTGAGTACTTAAATGAAGTTATTTAAGAAGCTCATAAGAAACGATACAGCATCTCTCCTGAAGAAAAATAGAAGCAAGTTATTAAAATAAGTGACACCTGGCTGTAGGAACTTCAAAAGCATCCTTCATTTCAAGTAAGCTTAGTCTTCTAACTTTATAGAAAAACCTGGTACTGCTATATACTTGATGAAAGAGCGCAGCAAATTAAACAGAGAGAGAAAGTTCATGTAAAAACATGAATTGAGTAAGAGCTCTTCAAGATTTTTAAAAGCCAGACGAGATGAACATTGATGCAGGGGCTGGCACTAATAGAAGAAACATAGGCCGAAGCAAGCCTTAAGAGGAAGAAAAGAAAGAGAAGCCAAATCCTTTTGTGGGCAAATTTAATATGTGATCTTATTCATTCGTTTAAATCTAAAACTTATTTATATACACAAAATCTCCCTTCTCTTGCGCAGCTTTATCATCGCTGACTCTCTTAGCAGCACTCTTAATAAAATCTACTGTATCTATCTTTAAGTCGTGCATCAAGTGATAGAGTAGCAATTTCTTATAATGACCTTTCAATAACCCCCAATATAATTCAATTCCATTGAACTGAGGACTGTAGGGAACATTAAATACAGGTGTTATGTTTAGCCTTTCATATTCTTTCCTTGTGTCTTTAGTTTTATGGGCAGATAAGTTATCTACAAACAGAATAATCTCTTAGTCGGCGTACTTATCTCTGAGTTATTGTAGGAACTTTATGTATTATTCGGTCTTTTTTGAGCTAGGGTGGATAACATATGTCTCGAGGCCGTTATCTTCGCTTATTCCACCAAGAATTGCATGAGTTTAATCCTTAACCTTTTAATCATATACTTCAATGTTGCTATATCTTTTATACCAAGACCTTGATATGAAGGTATTAAACGTGAATACTGCCTCATCAGCGTGTATGAACTTAATATTGTTAGTAATAGCCCTCTGCATTTAATCGAATATATAATTTAAATTTTTCTTATAAAATGGAACATTAAAGTCAATCACTCTCTTAATGCGATTGACTGTGTTGTAAGATATTCCGTTCTTTTTATATATGTTCGCTATAGATTAAGCAGATATGTGAAGCTCAGGAAATTGGCGATGAAACATCAGAGCTCTCTAGGCTAGAGAGAAATGAGCCCAGTATTTAAGGGTCTTATCATTAATAAGATAGTCAATATGATGCTGCTAAAATTTTCGAGGTCTTTTAGGCTTAGAATTAAGATGCTATCTCTTTAAATTCAATGCTAATAGACAGTGAGACCTCACAGTTGCAGGAGATTTATGAAGTAACCTTGCTATTGATGTATAATTAAGAATAGGTCTGAGTTGATCACCATATTAATCACATCCATAACGCAACTTAAACAATAAATCTATATACTCACTGTCATAAACTGACACCAAACCTCGCATATAATCACTTAAAATATTAATATTTAAACATTAAACCCCTACATAAACCCTATTAAAACCCTAATAAAGTATGCACTAATAGTCAACTTTTATCAATCAAAAACTCAATCAAACTACTGAAAGGGTTTTGGGGTTTTGAATGCAAGCCTCAACCACTTTCATACTTTTCAATGCTACAGATGATCATAGTGGAAAGAATGAACTTAGAAAGTAATTAACAACGCAATATGTTGATACCTTGCTTAGGACATAATTTCAACTCTTCCCACCTTAACTATCTACAATTAAAGCCTATCCAAACTAGAAATAGAAGCAACTTGACTAAAAGAACGTGAAAGGCTATTAATCTATGGAATTGACACCAGCTCAAAAGTAGAGACAATAGAAATCCAGACTAGAATTGAGAGAGCATCAGAAATAAATGCTTCTCAAGAGACTTCAAAAGTAGACTAAAGTCACTCTGAATGATGGGGAATATGACAAATACGCTATTCATGAGTCTGGCTCATAGGATGGGGAATACATGCCAGGTGAAAAGGTGGTCAAGAGATTGAAAGTTGAGCCCGTCTTAACTCCTGCTAAAATCATTCCGAAGAAAGAAGAAAAACAAACCATAGTAGAGGAGGAAGAAAAGGATGTGCTTGAAGAAGAGGAAGAAGAGGATGTCGATGGAGTTGTTAGAAGAAAGGTAAAGAAGCAAGAAGACGATGAAGAGGAGGAAGAGGAGCGTGATGAGGAAAATGAAGACTAGCAGTTCGAACAAGATGATTATTACGGTGAAGACCTTGGAGATGAATACGAAAACGGTGGTGATAACGACGATGATGAAGGGGCTGGATACGGATCAGACTGATCCAAAATTACTTTAGCCACCCATCCTTTGTGTTTAAGTTTGTCTTAACTTTTAAGTTATTTTAATTAAGTGCTTACTTTTATTCATTAAAAGCATTAATAAGAAATTTCAGTTTGTCAGTAAAATGCTGATTTAATGATTAGTAAGTATTACAGTAATATTATATAAATTAGTGGAAATAAGATATATTATAAAGATTTAATCAATATGTAGAAGAAAGGTATTTCAACTGTCCTCAAGCAACGCCAAGCTAATCTCAGACAATTGTTCGCTGCTGTCCCCAAGAGTCAATTCCACTCTTCTCAAGCTCTCAACAAGGAGGTAGGTTCAACTTAAAGAAAATACAGCTTAATTGTTTTAGCCTGATTTTTAATGTTAATTTTTAGATGACATGCAGAGACGCTATTAAGATTTTCATTAACAATTTTAATTAATGAGATGATTGAGATGAAAAATTGACTGGTTAAAATAGGGAATATAGCCAAAAATAAAGAATTATATTCTGCTATTAATACAGCAATGTGCGAGGAAATTGAAAGAGATCCCAAGGTATTCTTGATTGGTGAAGAAGTTGGTCAATACAACGGAGCTTACAAGGTTTCAAAGGGCATGTATGACAAATACGGACCAAGCAGAATTTGGGATACTCCAATTTCAGAAACTGGATTTACTGGAATTAGTGTTGGTGCAGGTCTTATGGGTCTCAGACCAATCGTTGAGTTTATGACTTGGAATTTCTCTCTTCAGGCTATTGATCACATCGTCAATTCATGCGCAAAGTCTCACTACATGAGTGCTGGAGACCTTAAATGCCCAATTGTCTTCAGAGGTATTAATGGTGTTAGTGCTGGAGTCGCAGCTCAACACTCCCAATGCTTCGGTTCATGGTACTCTTCAGTACCAGGACTTAAGGTTGTTGTACCATGGAACGTTGAAGACTATAGAGGTTTGCTCAAGGCTTCAATCAGAGACAACGACCCAGTCGTCTTCCTTGAAAATGAAATGATGTATGGTGTCACTTTCGATCACCCAGATCACGTTTACGACAAGGACTTCGTATTACCACTCAACCAAGCCAAGGTTGAGAGAGAAGGAACTGATGTCACTATTACAGCATTTTCAAAGATGGTAGGCTTCTCACTCCAAGCTGCTGATATTTTAAAAAGAGATCACGATATTAGTGCTGAGGTTTTGAACCTTAGAGTTATCAGACCACTTGATAGAAACGCAATAATAAAATCAGTTAAAAAGACCAACCGCATCGTTAGTGTAGAGGAGGGATGGCCACAATGTGGTATTGGCGCTGAAATTGCTGCCTCAATTATGGAAACTGATGCTTTCGATTATCTCGATGCTCCAATGGAAAGAATTGCAGGAGCTGATGTCCCCATGCTTTATTTTAGTAATATATTCTATTCTGATTTTATGCATACTTCTTATACATGTTTAAATCTTAAAACAACCCATGCCATACTCAGTCAGCATTGAAAGACAAGCCGTACCTTAAGTCGAAAATATTGTAAATGCAGTTCTTAAGGCTTGCTACAGAAAGAAATAATGAACACCCTGAGTATTTGGTTTTTCTAATAAGATAAAGTATTGCCAATAGAGATATTGCTAAATAATTCTATTGGTTTATACAAACAATCGCTTATTTCTCTATTTAAATAAATTTTATTTACATAAATACCATATCTCAAGACAATCTTATGTTCTATTATAGTTTTATAAAACTTAATAAAAACATTTCAAAAAATTATCTCACATTTATTGTCATACATTATTAGTCAAAATCTTTACTTTAATTCATTATATTTCTATCATACAGTTCTTTTGTAAGTTATTAATTGTATTTATGGACAATATTTTTTGAAAAATAGGAAGAATGGTAGATAATGATTGGTCTATGATAAATTGTTAAATTGCTTTAGTATCATGATTGGCTGATATTGAATGAATTATAGCGATACTCATCTTGCCAATCATATTTTTAGTTTTACATCAATCACTGATAATTTTACTTTATCATTTAATCATGCTTAAATAACACAATTATAATAAATGTAAGTGAATAAATGGGGTATGATTATAATAATAATTTATAATGCTTTTATATGCAACCTATTTATTAATATAAGTTTTTGAACTCAATACATTTCTAAACTTGTCAGCTAATAATTGAATATTCCTTTTATATTTTTGATTTTAAATATAAAAGTAAAATCATTTTTAAAATTGCTGTTTTTGACATGATTGACTGATGATATTTTTTTATGAAAATTTGGAAATAAATAGTCAAATAAAATATATAATTACATGAAAATTTTTAATTTTTAAAGAGATATAATACACCCGATTTTAAAAATGATAGAAGTGTGAATATATATTATACTGCAACAAGAATTATTTAATAATAATTTAAAATTAATCTTCTAATTTATACTAAGTGTGCCCAAAAGCCATTTATTTTCAACTATCTAAATAATATTAAAATGAACTTTTTTTCAATATTATACGTCCTAGAGCAATAATATATCTAAAAAAATTATTAAAACTACAACATCCTCTCCTCCATAGTGATGCAAACAAGAGCAAGAATACCGAAGGACAGTAAAAGTGTGCTGGGCGATCCCTCCAACTCAGCCTTCACCCGTCAAAACAATAACTCAAGTAATACTATTCTAACTTACCTTCCGCTTACTTATACACTCGTCCCTGTCTCAACTCCCTCTCAATTATAGGAAAAGTTTATCAATTATTATTATCTATGCAGAGTTTATTATAAAGTGGAGTTATATGGGGAGATTGGTTTAAATTCTGAAATAGAAAACTATCATTCTTATTACTTTTTCTAAACTATTTATAAACCTACCCCTACATTATTTAAAAAGGAAGCTTTTTAGTTGAAAATTTTAATATATAATTTTGAAGTTATGGATTAGACCAAAGGACCTACGAGGGATGAATAATTGATAATCGATATTCAACAGATCCGTGGGAATACAATCCTCCCAGTATGTTAATTTCAAAAAAACTTATTTCAAATTTCAGGATTGCGACAAAGATTCAGATTCGAAGGTTGCAGACGAAAAGATTCCCAATCCAAGTGCAAAACCATCATGGAATAAAATCAAGAAGGTAATTTCAAATTATATCTATCTAAATTCGAATTCATAAATTGTAAATTTATATTTATAATCAACTTAAAGGCAACCTATATAGTAAATTTAAAGATAGATTTGGAATACTAATTAAATTTAATTTTATAATTCGAGTTTTGTTAACAATTTTCGTGATAGCAAGTGATTGAGAATATAAATTATAAATTTTAGCATAATTTAGGAACCTTTTTGCACTTTGACTTTTTTTAATTAAAATTAGCCATAAAATTATATGATTGAGGTTAATCCCAAGTAATCCTAAGGTTTTCAGCAATTAAAGCCCGGGTCTAAGAGTAAAAATTAGGTGAACATTTATCCCTTATTATTTTCTCATGATTATATTGAGTTTTAATTTTACAATTTAAAAAAATATAGATTTTTTCTGTTTAAGTATTTTATAAGATTTTTTAGTGTAAAATAGTAATCTAATTTACTATTAAATAACAAACAAACCTTAAATTATATCTTTTAGTTGACAAGGTCTCCTAATTTAAGAATCTAACTAAAAATATTGAAAGTCTAATTTTATATGGAAGATAAATTCTTTTAAATAAAGTGCTTTCAATAAAGTTGTGATATTATGAATAATTTTTTGCGAAGTATGTTTATAATCGTGTATTTTAATTAAAGCTTCCTCTATTTATGATTAAAATCCCAACTACTACAAACGGTTATATGGGGTTTTGATTGGCGGCTCGCAGTTTTCTCGAAAAGAGCCAATCAAAAAGAAGAATGAGTAATTTATTACATGATTAATTAATTCTATTATAGTTAGAAATGCAGTGAGCTAGATGAGGAAGAAGAAAATGCGTTGTCACACTTATTTACCTTTGTTAGTAAACTATATGAAATGGCAAAGTATGATCAGCCAGATTATAAATTGTTAAATACTTAAAAGTATAAATAAATTCAGATTCCGATATGGAGGTGGACTAAATACAAGAAAAATAAAATCAGATAGAATACTCCGTTTAAGGCGGCGTTGCTTAGCCCCCATAGTATAATGTGGCCAATCTAATAAATTTAATTGTGCAATTTTTAGACTTATAAATTAAAAGTTTTATTATTAATTGAGTGGTAACCGAACAGGCTCCGATCAGATCGCGGTTTCTGTCGATCGATTGTTGTCTGTCTCTAACACTGATAAAAATAATTTTGTAAGTAAATCAATACTATTATTACTAAAATGCAATGCTTTAAGTAATTCGAATAATTTTTACAATTTTCTTGTATAAAAACTTTCTTTGCAATAAGATTGTCACCAATCCCTATTCAATAAAATTTAAATTATGAAATCATCATCATTGAATCACTATAGTTTAATTAAAATCAGAACGCTTCTAACAAGATTGTGGGCTCAGGTGCCGCAGCAGTGGGTACTGTGCAAAGTAGCCAAAGTTAAGAATCAGCCCAAAATAATTAAGGGAATTAGAATGTTTAATAAAGTAAAGATTAAGGAAGCATTCTATAATCAAATTAGAACTAATTGACAGGGAACTAAAATCAGGATTTGGCCTTACTTTAGTCTCTTTTAGAAAATGGTGATTATAATTTAAAACATTTGGAATGAAAATAAAGTTCTTCTTAATTTACAAACCTATCATAAAGTTTAAGAATATTCAGCTTTTATTTTAGAGCAACTTGTAACTGCTTACTCAATTGATGAATCAAGGTGATCCACTGACTTAAGCCTATCTAGCCTAATTACTCCAGTAATAAGAAGAGATTAGTTTAAAAACTTAACTAGAGGCTATTTAATCCTAATAAATCTAGGGTCAACCATTAACAGCATAAGAAGTCTAAATGTTACAGGAGGCACACTAACAAGCTCAACTCCAAGCAGGGACACAAATTACCATTCAAGATTTCCTGACAACTAATGGTTTTGTAGTGAACGAACAAGGTCAAGTTTTTAGATAGGTCCAAGACCCCTTAAATCTGTTGAAATAGTAATAACTTCAACAATTAGCTTTATAGCAATTGTAAGGAGGACTTGGTGGAGCCTAATCTGATATAGAATTAGCCTAAAGCTTACAATACCTAGAATATTTGAATTAACAAGACCCATCAAACTGGACTTAAGAATAAAAGCAGCAGTATCAAATGATCACTGAACTAGTGCAGTAACAACTCACAAATGCACAAATCAACTAATAATTTTGTAGCATAAATCCTGCCTCACTTGGCCTGGATAGTCTCTAATACTAAGCATTCAAAACCCCAAAACCCCTTAATTAGATGTTTTAGTGATTTGATTTGTAAGGTATAGTTGGGGTCTTATTGGGGTTAGTAGAGAAAACGCAAGTTTTTTATGAATTTAATGTATATTTAATGATTATTAGTTTACTTAAATCATACGAATTTTATCTGCTTATCTTTGTGGTACCTCTTGAATCTAGCTCTCTGTAGTGGTTCATGTATGTCTTCTAATGATTATCTAGGATAAGCTGGAGCTCTTACGATTATCATCTCTACAAGCTTCTTAATTTCATTGCAGACATCTTCCTGTTATATATGTTTAGAAGCCAAACTTATTGATTGTTTCTCGTGCTTTGTTCCAAAGTAAGACATACTTTCCATATCGCACTCTAGATTATTGCAGCAATGCCCATACATCCCACTAAACTGAGCCATTAGTCCACTTCTCCCTGATTGGAAAGTATCCTGGTGTGCCAAGCACCTTACCCAAAGTCACTATTTCTTATCTTATCGCTCTATTGAAATTAATGACGACTATTTCTAATGGAGAGAGATTTAACATAACATTTTCAGGCTTCAAATCTCTATGCACATACCCAAGTTCATGAAGTTCTTATACACCCTTAATCATTTTTGACAGTATCTCATTTAAATCATCTGGGTATCTATTATGATAGAGATAGTCTCTCAAAGTCATTTCAAACTTTTCAGTCTTAATGCAACAAAGCCATGCCCAAGAATAACTCCATCAAGTCTAAGTAAGTTTTTAAACTATTTTTTCTAAGCCTCCCTCAGTATTATGTATTCATTTGCAAATTCATTTTGATACTGCTAGTTTTAATTAGATACTTAAAAGGATATACTTTGTAAGCATACTCATCAATAACTATAAGCTTAGCCTTGTTTGGCAGATCAAAATGCAAGTAATTTTCAATACAGCTGTCAATATTAATCGCATTCAATGCAGGTATATACATAGCTCTTTCTTAAGACATGCTATAAGAGTACCATTTGCTGGCTGATTCATTGATTCAAATCGCTTCTGTCTCTTGAGCCTCTCCTCCTGTTCTCTTTATGACTAAAGAGAGTTGTTTTTTCTTTTAGCAGGTATAAGCTTTTAAGTTTCCTCATCTTTAATCAGGAATTCGCTTAAATGATGCTTTTGCATATGTCTCTTTACTTTAGCTGAGTGAGTATAAGACTTCATGCACGTAGTGCATTAATATCTACCTTCTACTTTATCATGCTTAAAGTAGATCTTAGCTCTACCAGAGTGTATCTCTTTGATGTGTCTCTTCAAGCTAGACTCAGCTGAGAAGAAATTTAATCAGTCTTCACATTAATATGTTTTAACTTTGTCTATCTGTTGATGTTCCTTTTCTTCCTCAATCAGTTCAATTA
>ARYC01011934.1:0-11150 GCA_000711775.1 Oxytricha trifallax | reverse complement strand
AAATGGCAATTTTCAGAGATAACTTTGGACATATTGAGATTGAAGATTCGATGTCCGAGTCATTCTGAAAGAGCGAGTTGCGTTGAATTGGAATGGAACATTCAAATTCGTTGTTATAAAAAAAAGTCCGGAGACTTGAAATTTTTAGCATGAAGGTCCACGAGAACATTTTCGTCAAAATAACATGCAAAAATTATCAATATCTTTGGACACATTGAGATTGAAGATTCGAAGTCCGAGTCATTCTGAAAGAGCGCGTTGCGTTGAATAGGAATCGAACATTTGAATTCGTTGAAGTTAAAAAAAGTCCGGAGACTTGAAGATTTTAGAAAAAAGTGACATAAAAAGCTGTTTTTTATATATAGATTTCATTTTCATCATCATTTTATACTTGACTACTCTATCAATGAGTGACTGTTACTTAATTTTTGCTAAAATCATCTTGCAACTTTCATCAATACTTTTGGACAAATCGAGAAAAAACTTGAATTTTTATATGCATATGATAGAGCGCTTTGAGCTCTATTTTACTAGCTAATTTTGATTCCTTGAAGTGAAAAACGGCTTTATAAATTTTAAGTTTTTTGCATGAAGGTCACACAATATATTTAAATTAAAATCAAATGGCAATTTTCAGCGATAACTTTGGACATATTGAGATTGAAGATTCGAAGTCCGAGTCATTCTGAAAGAGCGCGTTGCGTTGAATTGGAATGGAACATTCAAATTCGTTGAAGTAAAAAAAAAGTCCTGAGACTTGAAATTTTTAGCATGAAGGTCCACGAAAACATTTTCGTCAAAATAACATTCAAAAATTATCAATATCTTTGGACACATTGAGATTGAAGATTCGAAGTCCGTGTCATTCTGAAAGAGCGCGTTGCGTTGAATAGGAATCGAACATTCGAATTCGTTGAAGTTAAAAGAAAGTCCGGAGACTTGAAGATTTTTAGCATGAAGGTCCACGAGAGCATTTTTGTCAAAATAACATGCAAAAATTATCAATATCTTTGGACACATTGAGATTGAAGATTCGAAGTACAAGTCATTCTGAAAGAGCGCGTTGCGTTGAATAGGAATCGAACATTCGAATTCGTTGAAGTTAAAAAAAAGTCCGGAGACTTGAAATTTTTAGCATGAAGGTCCACGAGAAAATTTTCGTCAAAATAACATGCAAAAATTATTAATATCTTTTGACACATTGAGATTGAAGATTCGAAGTCCGAGTCATTCTGAAAGAGCGCGTTGCGTTGAATAGGAATCGAACATTCGAATTCGTTGAAGTTAAAAAAAAGTCGGAGACTTGAAGATTTTAGAAAAAAGTGACATAAAAAGGTGTTTTTTATATATAGATTTTATTTTCATCATCATTTTATACTTGACTACTCTATTAATAAGTGACTGTTACTTAATTTTTGCTAAAATCATCTTGCAACTTTTTATCAATACTTTTGGACAAATCGAGAAAAAACTTGAATTTCTATATGCATATGATAGAGCGCTTTGAGCTCTATTTTACTAGCTAATTTTGATTCCTTGAAGGGAAAACGGCTTTATAAATTTTAAGTTTTTTGCATGAAGGCCTCACAATATATTTAAATTAAAATCAAATGAAAATTTTCAGCGATAACTTGGACATATTGAGATTGAAGATTCGAAGTCCGAGTCATTCTGAAAGAGCGAGTTGCGTTGAATTGGAATGGAACATTCAAATTCGTTGAAGTAAAAAAAAAAGTCCGGAGACTTGAAATTTTTAGCATGAAGGTCCACGAGAACTTTTTCGTCAAAATAACATGCAAAAATTATAAATATCTTTGGACACATTGAGATTGAAGATTCGAAGTCCGAGTCATTTCTGAAAGAGCGCCGTTGCGTTGAATTGGAATGGAACATTCAAATTCGTTGAAGTAAAAAAAAAAGTCCGGAGACTTGAAATTTTTAGCATGAAGGTCCACGAGAACTTTTTCGTCAAAATAACATGCAAAAATTATAAATATCTTTGGACACATTGAGATTGAAGATTCGAAGTCCGAGTCATTTCTCAAAGAGCCGCGTTGCTTTGAATTGGAATGGAACATTCAAATTCGTTGAAGTAAAAAAAAAAGTCCGGAGACTTGAAATTTTTAGCATGAAGGTCCACGAGAACTTTTTCGTCAAAATAACATGCAAAAATTATAAATATCTTTGGACACATTGAGATGAAGATTCGAAGTCCGAGTCATTCTGAAAGAGCGAGTTGCGTTGAATTGGATAGAACATTCAAATTCGTTGAAGTATATAAAAAGTCCGGAGACTTGAAATTTTTAGCATGAAGGTCCATGAGAACATTTTCGTCAAAATAACATGCAAAAATTATCAATATCTTTGGACACATTGAGATTAAAGATTCGAAGTCCGAGTCATTCTGAAAGAGCGCGTTGCGTTGAATAGGAATCGAACATTCGAATTCGTTGAAGTTAAAAAAAAGTCCGGAGACTTGAAGATTTTAGAAAAAAGTGACATAAAAAGCTGTTTTTTATATATAGATTTCATTTTCATCATCATTTTATAAGTTGACTACTCTATCAATGAGTGACTGTTACTTAATTTTTGCTAAAATCATCTTGCAACTTTCATCAATACTTTTGGACAAATCGAGAAAAAACTTGAATTTCTATATCCATATGATAGAGCGCTTTAAGCTCTATTTTACTAGCTAATTTTGATTCCTTGAAGTGAAAAACGGCTTTATAAATTTTAAGTTTTTTGCATGAAGGTCACACAATATATTTAAATTAAAATCAAATGGCAATTTTCAGCGATAACTTTGGATATATTGAGATTGAAGATTCGAAGTCCGAGTCATTCTGAAAGAGCGCGTTGCGTTGAATTGGAATGGAACATTCAAATTCGTTGAAGTAAAAAAAAAAGTCCGGAGACTTGAAATTTTTAGCATGAAGGTCCACGAGAACTTTTTCGTCAAAATAACATGCAAAAATTATAAATATCTTTGGACACATTGAGATTGAAGATTCGAAGTCCGAGTCATTCTGAAAGAGCGCGTTGCGTTGAATAGGAATCGAACAATCGAATTCGTTGAAGTTAAAAAAAGTCCGGAGACTTGAAGATTTTAGAAAAAAGTGACATAAAAAGCTGTTTTTTATATATAGATTTCATTTTCATCATCATTTTATAAGTTGACTACTCTATCAATGAGTGACTGTTACTTAATTTTTGCTAAAATCATCTTGCAACTTTCATCAATACTTTTGGACAAATCGAGAAAAAACTTGAATTTCTATATCCATATGATAGAGCGCTTTGAGCTCTATTTTACAAGCTAATTTTGATTCCTTGAAGTGATAAACGGCTTTATAAATTTTTAGTTTTTTGCATGAAGGTCACACAATATATTTAAATTAAAATCAAATGGCAATTTTCAGAGATAACTCTGGACATATTGAGATTGAAGATTCGAAGCCCGAGTCATTCTGAAAGAGCGCGTTGCGTTGAATAGGAATCGAACATTCGAATTCGTTGAAGTTAAAAAAAAGTCCGGAGACTTGAAGATTTTAGAAAAAAGTGACATAAAAAGCTGTTTCTTATATATAGATTTCATTTTCATCATCATTTTATACTTGACTACTCTATCAATGAGTGACTGTTACTTAATTTTTGCTAAAATCATCTTGCAATTTCATCAATACTTTTGGACAAATCGAGAAAAAACTTGAATTTCTATATCCATATGATAGAGCGCTTTGAGCTCTATTTTACTAGCTAATTTTGATTCCTTGAAGTGAAAAACGGCTTTATAAATTTTAAGTTTTTTGCATGTAGGTCACCTAATATATTTAAATTAAAATCAAATGGCAATTTTCAGCGATAACTTTGGACATATTGAGATTGAAGATTCGAAGTCCGAGTCATTCTGAAAGAGCGCGTTGCGTTGAATTGGAATGGAACATTCAAATTCGTTGAAGGTAAAAAAAAGTCCGGAGACTTGAAGATTTTAGAAAAAAGTGACATAAAAAGCTGTTTTTTATATATAGATTTCATTTTCATCATCATTTTATAACTTGACTACTCTATCAATGAGTGACTGTTACTTAATTTTTGCTAAAATCATCTTGCAACTTTCATCAATACTTTTGGACAAATCGAGAAAAAACTTGAATTTTTATATGCATATGATAGAGCGCTTTGAGCTCTATTTTACTAGCTAATTTTGATTCCTTGAAGTGAAAAACGGCTTTATAAATTTTAAGTTTTTTGCATGAAGGTCACACAATATATTTAAATTAAAATCAAATGGCAATTTTCAGCGATAACTTTGGACATATTGAGATTGAAGATTCGAAGTCCGAGTCATTCTGAAAGAGCGCGTTGCGTTGAATTGGAATGGAACATTCAAATTCGTTGAAGTTATAAAAAAAGTACAGAGACTTGAAGATTTTAGAAAAAAGTGACATAAAAAGCTGTTTTTTATATATAGATTTCATTTTCATCATCATTTTATAGTTGACTACTCTATCAATGAGTGACTGTTACTTAATTTTTGCTAAAATCATCTTGCAATTTCATCAATACTTTTGGACAAATCGAGAAAAAACTTGAATTTCTATATGCATATGATAGAGCGCTTTGAGCTCTATTTTACTAGCTAATTTTGATTCCTTGAAGTGAAAAACGGCTTTATAAATTTTAAGTTTTTTGCATGTAGGTCACCTAATATATTTAAATTAAAATCAAATGGCAATTTTCAGCGATAACTTTGGACATATTGAGATTGAAGATTCGAAGTCCGAGTCATTCTGAAAGAGCGCGTTGCGTTGAATTGGAATGGAACATTCAAATTCGTTGAAGTAAAAAAAAAAGTCCGGAGACTTGAAATTTTTAGCATGAAGGTCCACGAGAACTTTTTCGTCAAATAACATGCAAAAATTATCAATATCTTTGGACATATTGAGATTGAAGATTCGAAGTCCGAGTCATTCTGAAAGAGCGCGTTTCGTTGAATTGGAATGGAACATTCAAATTCGTTGAAGTAAAAAAAAAGTCCGGAGACTTGAAATTTTTAGCATGAAGGTCCACGAGAACATTTTCTTCAAAATAACATGCAAAAATTATCAATATCTATGGACACATTGAGATTGAAGATTCGAAGTCCGAGTCATTCTGAAAGAGCGCGTTGCGTTAAATAGGAATCGAACATTCGAATTTCGTTGAAGTTAAAAAAAAGTCCGGAGACTTGAAGATTTTAGAAAAAAGTGACATAAAAAGCTGTTTCTTATATATAGATTTCATTTTCATCATCATTTTATACTTGACTACTCTATCAATGAGTGACTGTTACTTAATTTTTGCTAAAATCATCTTGCAATTTCATCAATACTTTTGGACAAATCGAGAAAAAACTTGAATTTCTATATCCATATGATAAGTTTTGTTTTTTTCTTTTTTTTTTTTTTTTTTTTGTTGTTTTTTTTTTTTGTTTTTTTTTTTTTTTTTTTTTTCGAGCGCTTTGAGCTCTATTTTACTAGCTAATTTTGATTCCTTGAAGTGAAAAACGGCTTTATAAATTTTAAGTTTTTTGCATGAAGGTCACACAATATATTTAAATTAAAATCAAATGGAAATTTTCAGCGATAACTTTGGACATATTGAGATTGAAGATTCGAAGTCCGAGTCATTCTGAAAGAGCGCGTTGCGTTAAATAGGAATCGAACATTCGAATTCGTTGAAGTTAAAAAAAAGTCCGGAGACTTGAAGATTTTAGAAAAAAGTGACATATAAAGCTGTTTTTTATATATAGATTTCATTTTCATCATCATTTTATAGTTGACTACTCTATCAATGAGTGACTGTTACTTAATTTTTGCTAAAATCATCTTGCAACTTTCATCAATACTTTTGGACAAATCGAGAAAAAACTTGAATTTTTATATGCATATGATAGAGCGCTTTGAGCTCTATTTTACTAGCTAATTTTGATTCCTTGAAGTGAAAAACGGCTTTATAAATTTTAAGTTTTTTGCATGAAGGTCACACAATATATTTAAATTAAAATCAAATGGCAATTTTCAGCGATAACTTTGGACACATTGAGATTGAAGATTCGAAGTCCGAGTCATTCTGAAAGAGCGCGTTGCGTTGAATAGGAATCGAACAATCGAATTCGTTGAAGTTAAAAAAAAGTCCGGAGACTTGAAGATTTTAAAAAAAAGTGACATAAAAAGCTGTTTTTTATATATAGATTTCATTTTCATCATCATTTTATACTTGACTACTCTATCAATGAGTGACTGTTACTTAATTTTTGCTAAAATCATCTTGCAACTAACATCAATACTTTTGGACAAATCGAGAAAAAACTTGAATTTTTATATCCATATGATAGAGCGCTTTGAGCTCTATTTTACTAGCTAATTTTGATTCCTTGAAGTGAAAAACGGCTTTATAAAATTTTAAGTTTTTTGCATGAAGGTCACACAATATATTTAAATTAAAATCAAATGGCAATTTTCAGCGATAACTTTGGTCATATTGAGATTGAAGATTCGAAGTCCGAGTCATTCTGAAAGAGCGCGTTGCGTTGAATTGGAATGGAATATTCAAATTCGTTGAAGTAAAAAAAAAGTCCGGAGACTTGAAATTTTTAGCATGAAGGTCCACGAGAACATTTTCGTCAAAATAACATGCAAAAATTATCAATATCTTTGGACATATTGAGATTGAAGATTCGAAGTCCGAGTCATTCTGAAAGAGCGCGTTTCGTTGAATTGGAATGGAACATTCAAATTCGTTGAAGTAAAAAAAAAGTCCGGAGACTTGAAATTTTTAGCATGAAGGTCCACGAGAACATTTTCTTCAAAATAACATGCAAAAATTATCAATATCTATGGACACATTGAGATTGAAGATTCGAAGTCCGAGTCATTCTGAAGAGCGCGTTGCGTTGAATAGGAATCGAACAATCGAATTCGTTGAAGTTAAAAAAAAGTCCGGAGACTTGAAGATTTTAAAAAAAAGTGACATAAAAAGCTGTTTTTTATATATAGATTTCATTTTCATCATCATTTTATACTTGACTACTGTATCAATGAGTGACTGTTACTTAATTTTTGCTAAAATCATCTTGCAATTTCATCAATACTTTTGGACAAATCGAGAAAAAACTTGAATTTCTATATGCATATGATAGAGCGCTTTGAGCTCTATTTTACTAGCTAATTTTGATTCCTTGAAGTGAAAAACGGCTTTATAAATTTAAGTTTTTTGCATGAAGGTCACACAATATATTTAAATTAAAATCAAATGGAAATTTTCAGCGATAACTTTGGACATATTGAGATTGAAGATTCGAAGTCCGAGTCATTCTGAAAGAGCGCGTTGCGTGAATTGGAATGGAACATTCAAATTCGTTGAAGTTAAAAAAAAGTCCGGAGACTTGAAATTTTTAGCATGAAGGTCCACGAGAAAATTTTCGTCAAAATAACATGCAAAAATTATTAATATCTTTTGACACATTGAGATTGAAGATTCGAAGTCCGAGTCATTCTGAAAGAGCGCGTTGCGTTGAATTGGGAATAGACATTCGAATTCGTTGAAGTTAAAAAAAAGTCCGGAGACTTGAAATTTTTAGCATGAAGGTCCACGAGAAAATTTTCGTCAAAATAACATGCAAAAATTATTAATATCTTTTGACACATTGAGATTGAAGATTCGAAGTCCGAGTCATTCTGAAAGAGCGCGTTGCGTTGAATAGGAATCGAACATTCGAATTCGTTGAAGTTAAAAAAAAGTCCGGAGACTTGAAGATTTTAGAAAAAAGTGACATAAAAAGCTGTTTCTTATATATAGATTTCATTTTCATCATCATTTTATACTTGACTACTCTATCAATGAGTGACTGTTACTTAATTTTTGCTAAAATCATCTTGCAATTTCATCAATACTTTTGGACAAATCGAGAAAAAACTTGAATTTCTATATCCATATGATAGAGCGCTTTGAGCTCTATTTTACTAGCTAATTTTGATTCCTTGAAGTGAAAAACGGCTTTATAAATTTTAAGTTTTTTGCATGTAGGTCACCTAATATATTTAAATTAAAATCAAATGGCAATTTTCAGCGATAACTTTGGACATATTGAGATTGAAGATTCGAAGTCCGAGTCATTCTGAAAGAGCGCGTTGCGTTGAATTGGAATGGAACATTCAAATTCGTTGAAGTAAAAAAAAAAGTCCGGAGACTTGAAATTTTTAGCATGAAGGTCCACGAGAACTTTTTCGTCAAAATAACATGCAAAAATTATAAATATCTTTGGACACATTGAGATTGAAGATTCGAAGTCCGAGTCATTCTGAAAGAGCGCGTTGCGTTGAATAGGAATCGAACATTCGAATTCGTTGAAGTTAAAAAAAAGTCCGGAGACTTGAAGATTTTAGAAAAAAGTGACATAAAAAGCTGTTTCTTATATATAGATTTCATTTTCATCATCATTTTATACTTGACTACTCTATCAATGAGTGACTGTTACTTAATTTTTGCTAAAATCATCTTGCAATTTCATCAATACTTTTGGACAAATCGAGAAAAAACTTGAATTTCTATATCCATATGATAGAGCGCTTTGAGCTCTATTTTACTAGCTAATTTTGATTCCTTGAAGTGAAAAACGGCTTTATAAATTTTAAGTTTTTTGCATGTAGGTCACCTAATATATTTAAATTAAAATCAAATGGCAATTTTCAGCGATAACTTTGGACATATTGAGATTGAAGATTCGAAGTCCGAGTCATTCTGAAAGAGCGCGTTGCGTTGAATTGGAATGGAACATTCAAATTCGTTGAAGTAAAAAAAAAAGTCCGGAGACTTGAAATTTTTAGCATGAAGGTCCACGAGAACTTTTTCGTCAAAATAACATGCAAAAATTATAAATACTTTGGACACATTGAGATTGAAGATTCGAAGTCCGAGTCATTCTGAAAGAGCGCGTTGCGTTGAATAGGAATCGAACAATCGAATTCGTTGAAGTTAAAAAAAAGTCCGGAGACTTGAAGATTTTAAAAAAAAGTGACATAAAAAGCTGTTTTTTATATATAGATTTCATTTTCATCATCATTTTATACTTGACTACTGTATCAATGAGTGACTGTTACTTAATTTTTGCTAAAATCATCTTGCAACTTTCATCAATACTTTTGGACAAATCGAGAAAAAACTTGAATTTCTATATCCATATGATAGAGCGCTTTGAGCTCTATTTTACTAGCTAATTTTGATTCCTTGAAGTGAAAAACGGCTTTATAAATTTTAAGTTTTTTGCATGAAGGTAACACAATATATCTAAATTAAAATCAAATGGCAATTTTCAGCGATAACTTTGGACATATTGAGATTGAAGATTCGAAGTCCGAGTCATTCTGAAAGAGCGCGTTGCGTTGAATTGGAATGGAACATTCAAATTCGTTGAAGTAAAAAAAAAAGTCCGGAGACTTGAAATTTTTAGCATGAAGGTCCACGAGAACTTTTTCGTCAAAATAACATGCAAAAATTATAAATATCTTTGGACACATTGAGATTGAAGATTCGAAGTCCGAGTCATTCTGAAAGAGCGCGTTGCGTTGAATAGGAATCGAACATTTGAATTCGTTGAAGTTAAAAAAAAGTCCGGAGACTTGAAGATTTTAGAAAAAAGTGACATAAAAAGCTGTTTCTTATATATAGATTTCATTTTCATCATCATTTTATACTTGACTACTCTATCAATGAGTGACTGTTACTTAATTTTTGCTAAAATCATCTTGCAATTTCATCAATACTTTTGGACAAATCGAGAAAAAACTTGAATTTCTATATCCATATGATAGAGCGCTTGAGCTCTATTTTACTAGCTAATTTTGATTCCTTGAAGTGAAAAACGGCTTTATAAATTTTAAGTTTTTTGCATGAAGGTCACACAATATATTTAAATTAAAATCAAATGGAAATTTTCAGCGATAACTTTGGACATATTGAGATTGAAGATTCGAAGTCCGAGTCATTCTGAAAGAGCGCGTTGCGTTTGAATTGGAATGGAACATTCAAATTCGTTGAAGTTAAAAAAAAGTCCGGAGACTTGAAATTTTTAGCATGAAGGTCCACGAGAAAATTTTCGTCAAAATAACATGCAAAAATTATTAATATCTTTTGACACATTGAGATTGAAGATTCGAAGTCCGAGTCATTCTGAAAGAGCGCGTTGCGTTGAATAGGAATCGAACATTCGAATTCGTTGAAGTTAAAAAAAAGTCCGGAGACTTGAAGATTTTAGAAAAAAGTGACATAAAAAGCTGTTTCTTATATATAGATTTCATTTTCATCATCATTTTATACTTGACTACTCTATCAATGAGTGACTGTTACTTAATTTTTGCTAAAATCATCTTGCAATTTCATCAATACTTTTGGACAAATCGAGAAAAAACTTGAATTTCTATATCCATATGATAGAGCGCTTTGAGCTCTATTTTACTAGCTAATTTTGATTCCTTGAAGTGAAAAACGGCTTTATAAATTTTAAGTTTTTTGCATGAAGGTCACACAATATATTTAAATTAAAATCAAATGGCAATTTTCAGCGATAACTTTGGTCATATTGAGATTGAAGATTCGAAGTCCGAGTCATTCTGAAAGAGCGCGTTGCGTTGAATTGGAATGGAATATTCAAATTCGTTGAAGTAAAAAAAAAGTCCGGAGACTTGAAATTTTTAGCATGAAGGTCCACGAGAACATTTTCGTCAAAATAACATGCAAAAATTATCAATATCTTTGGACACATTGAGATTGAAGATTCGAAGTACAAGTCATTCTGAAAGAGCGCGTTGCGTTGAATAGGAATCGAACATTCGAATTCGTTGAAGTTAAAAAAAGTCCGGAGACTTGAAGATTTAAAGAAAAAAGTGACATAAAAAGCTGTTTTTATATATAGATTTCATTTTCATCATCATTTTATACTTGACTACTCTATCAATGAGTGACTGTTACTTAATTTTTGCTAAAATCATCTTGCAACTAACATCAATACTTTTGGACAAATCGAGAAAAAACTTGAATTTTTATATCCATATGATAGAGCGCTTTGAGCTCTATTTTACTAGCTAATTTTGATTCCTTGAAGTGAAAAA
>ARYC01011930.1:0-10439 GCA_000711775.1 Oxytricha trifallax | reverse complement strand
GAGCAAGCTTCACAGAGAGCGAAAGTCGCAGACAAAGTATGAAGTTAGCAAGAGACTTTATTCAAATATTTACCCTCCAGAGTCAATGAACATAGATGCAGGAGCTGGCAGCAAGAGAAGAAACTTAGGAGGAGGGAAGCAAGAAATAGAAGAAAATAAAGTGAAGCCAGCTCCCTCTAAAGAATTTTAAATGTGACTTATATATTCATTAACTTAACTACAAAACTTATTTATATACATTCACTCTCCCTTCTTTAGCACACTTTTAAGCCAACACATTATCTACTCTCTTCGCTGAGCTTTTAATAAAATCTGCTGTATCGATAGGTAGGTCATGCATTAGATGGTATAGCAGCAGTTTCTTATAATGACCTTTTAGTATACCCCAGTAGAATTCAATTCCATTAAACTATTGGCTGTAAGGCACGTTGAACACTGGTGTTATTCTTAGTTGTTCATAACTTTTCCTTGTTTCTTTTGTCTTATGAACTGAAAGATTATCAACGAATAGCATAATCTCTTATTCAGGGTACTTTTCTCTCAGCTGCTCTAAGAACTTAATATACTGCTCTGTCTTTATAGAGCGAGGATGAATAAGATAAGTTTCTAAACCGGCATCCTCGCTAATACCTCCAAGAATTGCCATTGTTTATACCTTGACTTTCTAGTCATATACTTCTATATTACTATGCCTCTTACACCAAGACTTCTAGATGAAAGTGTTGAAGGTAAAACACAGCCTCGTCAGCATGAATAAACTTAATATTATTCTATTAGGCTCTCTGCATTTAATTATAAATATAATTTAAGGTGTTGTTGTAAAATGGCAGAGTAAAATCAATTACTCTATTGATACGATTTACACCTTTGTAAGAGATACCGTTTCGTTTATAAATGTTTGCAACAGACTGTGCAGAGATCCTCAACTCAGGGAACTGGCGATGAAACATAATAGCTCGTTAGTCGAGAGAGAAGTGAGCCCAATACTTCAAAGTTTTTTCATTAATAAGATAGTCAATATGCTTTTATAGAAACTTTGACTTCCTCTTAGGCATAGAATTCAGCTATTATTGCTTTAGTTATACGGCTATAAGACAGTGGGATCGAACAGTTGATGGACTTCGCTTTAAGAGCAGTGCAATAGACTTATAGTTCAGTACTGGTTTGACTTATTCCCTGTATATATCACATCCATATCGCAGTTTAAACACTAAATCTATATACTCTTCATCATAAATAGACCCCAAAAGCTTGCTATTTTAGTCTCGCATTTAATTGATAACCCCAACCCCTAACAAATTCCCTAAAAATCAAAGCACTTATAAACCTCATTAAGGGGTTTTGGGGTTTTGAATGTGAAAAATATATTTTACCATGCCATATTAAATATTCGGGTTTTATCTTAAACTTTTAAACACATTACAATCATTTTTATAAAATAAAAAAATGGATAAATCTGCAAATTTATGAGGATCATCTATTTTAGCTGCAGAAAGCAAACAACTAAGCAAGAGATAAATCTTTTGCAACCACGTGCACCTGCCAGAGTGAGTATCTAAGAATTCAACCTCTAGGCAAGATTACAATCAAAATGAGTTTAAAACAAGATGCAATTTTTGAATACCTCCTGCTGAAGTTGATTATCCACGAATGATTAAACATTTGCTGTTTAATGATGGACAAGCATCGATTGTTTAAACTAAAATACAATCACAAGCTTTGTTTAAGATACCGACTTAAAAGGGACTTGAACCTTCTCATTATGGTAGCGGGAGGAGATCTGGTTAGCAACGACAAATCTGGAGAAAGTGATTTTAAAAGAGAAGTGGTGGCTGCTTCCATTACAATGTTTTGCTTAAACATCAAATAGTTGAGCAGATTGATGTTACAGTTCTTAGGATATTGGATGAATTGAGGGAGCTAAACTTTGGGAGCTTGCTATGTACTTTGAATTTATAGTCTGTTATCCATTTGCAAGCAGTGAGGGAGAGAGAAACCGTTAATACTAGATTCACGATCCAGAAAAAAGTCTCCACGCTGAGTTTTAATTCAAAAGTTGTAATTCTTGAACAAAAATTGGTAGAATCTCATTTCGCTGATTTAAAAGATTGCAGTTCAGGAAATCTGGATGACTTTCTATGATAACGGTTTAAGTTGAATGAAGGTACAATGTTTCAATGCTCTGTTTTGGGAATTCACTAATACTCAAGTTTTCATCGATGATGAATTCGCAATTGAAATTCCTAATGCTGAGACTCTAACGAAATAATCAGATAAACACTTTGCTGATGTTTCATATACTCAATTGAAAGTTTGCTCAAAGATTGCTATGGAAACTTAAAACAATTCTATCAGATCAATATTTGCCACTTTCATTTCTTAGAATTAAATACAGGAAAAGAGCAGCAGCTACAATAATCTCATTTGAGATTACTATTTGAGGAGATTTAGAGAATATGATCATTCTAACACGATCTCGCTTGACCTTTGTACTTAAATACTACTTTGCAAGCATGGAAGAAAGAGATGAAGATAAAAACCAATTAAGTTTGAATCCATTATGAGTTTTAGAGGATTTTACCACTCGATGCCATTATTTTTGAAAGATATAATAAAGGGCACCATTTCTAAAACTGACACTTCTAAAATCATTAAGTTCGTGCACCCAACTTTTGATTCCGCAGATATCATTGATGCAGGCCGAATGCATAGTTTAGAGCATTCTGAAGCAGATGAGAGATAAATTTGAGGAACTTGATCGGAGTGCAAGCTTAGCATACTGTAGAAACAGCTTAATGCATAATTTTCTTCAGGAAAGAAATCCATTTACGTGGTTCCTGAGTTTGCATCACTGCTACTGAAAGGAAAGTATTTTCAAGAATGAGGGCAGCACAAGTAGTCATACAAAAGAGGCAAATGATTAGCAACATTCAAAAAATAAATTTGAGTTGAATGCTAGATCTTGCCAGAGTATTCATTTATCAAGTTAAGATGGCCGCTTTGTTGTGAAAGTCCCATTTTGCTTTAAAATAATGCTCTCGATGACTTGAAGGATTTATTTCAGCTCAGGAAAATTATGATGAGAGGAAGTTTTGAAGTTAAGCTGCCTTATCATAGATGCTGGATGACCAGGGAAAGAGGGCTTTATTTGACTTTAAACTAAAATGTGTGAATTAAATTAAAATGCACAACTCAAAGATAACATTTATTCTAGCAACTTATTTAAATGCAATGAGTAGTGTGATTTAATATATTTATAAATAAACTTTAAATTCTTTAAAAATTAAGTAAAATCTAAGTATTAAAGCATAAACGCAAATTAATTTATATACAAAAAAAGAGAGGAGGTCCAGGTGATCCACTACTAAAAATGGGGATAAACATAGATGAAAGAATTTTTTCTAAAAATTTGAAAAAAATAACTGCCATGTTTTTGATAATCTCTAATATAAAAATATTTTTTTAATATTTTTTTTACAGTTATAATTTAAATTCAAATATAATAAACACAAAATTAAGTGGATAACATGCTTTTTCAATTAAACTGATTCTTTTTTAATTTAATATAATAATAATTATTTTTAAAGTTATCAAAAACATGGCAGTTATTTTTTTCAAATTTTTAGAAAAAATTCTTTCATCTATGTTTATCCCCATTTTTAGTAGTGGATCACCTGGACCTCCTCTCTTTTTTTGTATATAAATTAATTTGCGTTTATGCTTTAATACTTAGATTTTACTTAATTTTTAAAGAATTTAAAGTTTATTTATAAATATATTAAATCACACTACTCATTGCATTTAAATAAGTTGCTAGAATAAATGTTATCTTTGAGTTGTGCATTTTAATTTAATTCACACATTTTAGTTTAAAGTCAAATAAAGCCCTCTTTCCCTGGTCATCCAGCATCTATGATAAGGCAGCTTAACTTCAAAACTTCCTCTCATCATAATTTTCCTGAGCTGAAATAAATCCTTCAAGTCATCGAGAGCATTATTTTAAAGCAAAATGGGACTTTCATAACAAAGCGGCCATCTTAACTTGATAAATGAATACTCTGGCAAGATCTAGCATTCAACTCAAATTTATTCCTTTTTGAATGTTGCTAATCATTTGCCTCTTTTGTATGACTACTTGTGCTGCCCTCATTCTTGAAAATACTTTCCTTTCAGTAGCAGTGATGCAAACTCAGGAACCACGTAAATGGATTTCTTTCCTGAAGAAAATTATGCATTAAGCTGTTTCTACAGTATGCTAAGCTTGCACTCCGATCAAGTTCCTCAAATTTATCTCTCATCTGCTTCAGAATGCTCTAAACTATGCATTCGGCCTGCATCAATGATATCTGCGGAATCAAAAGTTGGGTGCACGAACTTAATGATTTTAGAAGTGTCAGTTTTAGAAATGGTGCCCTTTATTATATCTTTCAAAAATAATGGCATCGAGTGGTAAAATCCTCTAAAACTCATAATGGATTCAAACTTAATTGGTTTTTATCTTCATCTCTTTCTTCCATGCTTGCAAAGTAGTATTTAAGTACAAAGGTCAAGCGAGATCGTGTTAGAATGATCATATTCTCTAAATCTCCTCAAATAGTAATCTCAAATGAGATTATTGTAGCTGCTGCTCTTTTCCTGTATTTAATTCTAAGAAATGAAAGTGGCAAATATTGATCTGATAGAATTGTTTTAAGTTTCCATAGCAATCTTTGAGCAAACTTTCAATTGAGTATATGAAACATCAGCAAAGTGTTTATCTGATTATTTCGTTAGAGTCTCAGCATTAGGAATTTCAATTGCGAATTCATCATCGATGAAAACTTGAGTATTAGTGAATTCCCAAAACAGAGCATTGAAACATTGTACCTTCATTCAACTTAAACCGTTATCATAGAAAGTCATCCAGATTTCCTGAACTGCAATCTTTTAAATCAGCGAAATGAGATTCTACCAATTTTTGTTCAAGAATTACAACTTTTGAATTAAAACTCAGCGTGGAGACTTTTTTCTGGATCGTGAATCTAGTATTAACGGTTTCTCTCTCCCTCACTGCTTGCAAATGGATAACAGACTATAAATTCAAAGTACATAGCAAGCTCCCAAAGTTTAGCTCCCTCAATTCATCCAATATCCTAAGAACTGTAACATCAATCTGCTCAACTATTTGATGTTTAAGCAAAACATTGTAATGGAAGCAGCCACCACTTCTCTTTTAAAATCACTTTCTCCAGATTTGTCGTTGCTAACCAGATCTCCTCCCGCTACCATAATGAGAAGGTTCAAGTCCCTTTTAAGTCGGTATCTTAAACAAAGCTTGTGATTGTATTTTAGTTTAAACAATCGATGCTTGTCCATCATTAAACAGCAAATGTTTAATCATTCGTGGATAATCAACTTCAGCAGGAGGTAGCCAAAAATTGCATCTTGTTTTAAACTCATTTTGATTGTAATCTTGCCTAGAGGTTGAATTCTTAGATACTCACTCCGGCAGGTGCACGTGGTTGCAAAAAATTTATCTCTTGCTTAGTTGTTTGCTTTCTGCAGCTAAAATAGATGATCCTCATCAATTTGCAGATTTATCCATTTTTTTATTTTATAAAAATAATTGTAATGTGTTTAAAAGTTTAAGATAAAACCCGAATATTTAATATGGCATGGTAAAATATATTTTCACATTTCAATTATACTTCTATAATACATAAACAACAATGCAAATATATACACACACTACTCATATACTAATGAACATCACTGAAGAGGTGTGACTAATGGAGAGTGTGAGGGCTTAGTGAGACTGCGCTGATATGTGCGATAGATCTTCTCTCATTAAACTTTCTAATTTGGTTTTATATACAGTTAATTAATTTAAATATCTAATTAATTACATATTACTATTATTAAAATTACAATCAATATTATAAATCTCATTTTAACTGATGTATTCAAATCAGCCGATTGATGTGAGTATAATGATGAGATCCAACTCTTTGGAGGAAGGAGAGATCCAAGATAGTATTGATATCAGCAACCAATAGCAAGACAACCAGTCCATTCAAAACATAGTCCAGCAGTTCGAAGGCCTGAACAATTCAAACCCGCCCTCGATTCAGGCTTCAGAGAGAAGACCATTAGGCCGCTTTGATAAATACGCTGTAAGATTAAACTAACAATATTTAGGAAGCTGCCTAGAGATAGGAGTTAGGGCAAATGCAGAATGAGTAGAAGCATATGATTAAACCCTCCGACATTCAAATGCACGAAGACGACCAGACCAACGCCACCTTCAGCCCTCACGCCAACCAGTTTCACCAGCCCAACGTGATAGGGAACGAGGACTCTCACTAACAACCCCAACGAAGTCGAGGACAAGGACGATGGGAGTATTGACAGAATGTAATCGTCTAGCAATCCAGATGTTTCGAATAGAACCCCTAACTAATTTAGAATCAATAATCCTCCCTCGTCCACGCTCTAAATGGGAGGGAACGGTCTCTCAACCAACACTCCTTCAGGCTTCGCTAGCAGATCCAACAACTACTAGCACTACAGCGCAGGCTACGAGGAGGTGAAGCAGTTTAGGAGTTCTGGGGCAACTCAAATGAGAGAGAATTTTAATGATTAAATTTACATTAAGCCCCAGAGGGAATACAAAATCCAATATAACTAGGAGCAACTCGGAATTATGCAGGTGCCCACTTCTGACCTGCCCAGCTGTTGAAGTCCAAGCAGGAGATCTATAACATCTTGCTGAACCAAGGTAAGAAGCCGCGCTAAATTTTTTTATAGGTTAGTATTACTTGCCTCCTTATCAGGAGTGCACGATAGAATTTTTACCAGATGTGTTTGCAGGCAATAAGAAAGTAAGATTGATTTCTGTTACATGAAATTATAGTTGCTGCTCAACCAGGAAGTGAGGATCATCAACGTGCCTAAGCTGAACGAGTTAACAGTGACCTCACTTATCTTACAGGTAAAGAACAATGAAACTGTAAGAAGATACCTCCCCAAGATTGAAGACAAGCGATAAGTTAATCGGCAGTTCCTTTACAATGTATCCATTTTTATTATCGAATTTAAAACTTGAATTCAAGATCATCAACACTCTAAAGCCGGAGTTCTTCCCCAAGAACATTAAGGAAGGCCTCCAGAAAAGAAAGGACATGAAGTCGATTGGCAAGAACAAGTTCATCCAGATCCAGAGCGATATGTACAACCTCCTTGCGAATGCCGTGAATCTGAATCCAAGTACCAGAGATCGGGCTCTCCACTTATTGAATCATGGAGCCAAGACTCGCAAGAGGCCCGAGAGACCCCAGAACAACTTTACCTCGCCCTCATTTCCCTTAGGCTCGATCCAAGTTAACGAGCAGTTCACCGACCAAGAGATCGTGCAGAGGAACATCAAGAGGATTAAACGCAATATCATTCCTGACTACTTAAGAACTCAGTCGACTCCAGGCAATTTCAATATGAACCCTCCCAGTCAGAAGTTTTCTGGTAGCCTGAACACGAGCATGATACAACCCTAAACACAAATTGCCAACTGAGATGCTGGTCGCTTGCTACTTAGCTTCCTCTCTCTGAGATTCAAATATCTCACTCACCCTAATTTCAAGCGCCTCTGGCCTTGACCCTTTCTCAAACACTTAACTCCCTCAACCGGTTTCATATAAATTTTAACTCGCTATGAATCCTTAATTGGATATTTAATCAACCGCCTAATATTATTATTATTCTTATAAATTTTTAAATGGAATCCCAGGAAGCCGACTACTTCAACGTGAGTCTCGAGTATAACCTGAACATGGAGAACCAGTACAACATTAAGCTCCAGTACCCTGTGAAGCCAGACATCAATTCAATGCAGATTCCTCAGAGGCTTTCCCAAGAGTACGAGCAAACCGCGGAGGTCAGCGTGATACTTAAGAACGAGTCCAGCATAAATTTGAAACTCAAAGCCAAGAAGTATTCGTAAGCTGAGGTCTTGGTTTGTAGCAAGGATGGTAGGCCTTTCATCAAACTTAGCAAGGACATCGACCCTGCTTATCTTCTTGAGGATCACTAGATGCGAGACGACTTCCGAGTTGTCAGCCAAAGGTTTGAAAAGCCTGATAAAAACAAGAGATTCTGTAAGGGCTTCAATGAAAATCTTGAGCACTGAGTTAACAATTAATTTGACTTAAAAATTCTCTCCAACTTCCAACTCTGCTCTCTATCTTTTAAACTTTCACAGCCTCTAAACTTATCGCCACTCCAATTACAACCCTGGCTCTTGAAGTCCAAGAAATTTATCAGCCAGCCTGGCTTTAGCTTCTCAAAATACTCTCTAAAGTTTGAGTGGAATTCCCAAAAAAATCTTGGAAACTTATTGAGAATCTTGAGTGGCAAACTTTTGTAACAAACATCACTTTTTACTAAAATGATCTCCAACTTATTAAGTCTAGGTTTCCTTGTTTTTCGATAAGAATTTCTTTAAGAATCGCTCTTAAATTCATATCTAAAATTCATAAAATTTGAGTCTATGGCTCTAAGAAAACATTGAGTTAAAAAGTACAAAAATTAGGTTTGATTAGCAAGTATTCGCTATTAGTATGAAAGTCCTCTTTGAATTTTGTCTCAAAAAATCCTAAAATTTTGATCAAATTCTTTGAAAAACCTCGCTCAAGATTTCCAAACATTTCCTGCTCAAATCCAGAATTATTCAGTGAGAGCATACTTGAGTTTATAGTACCCTGAAACAAATTTAGATCCTTGATCCTTCCATAACCTTCGAGATGCGAAGCACCTACATATTCCTGGTAGATTTTGAAACTGAAAGTTTCAGGCATACAACTTGGAGTCTTGTAACTAACAACAAATTTAGATAGCCTTTATTCATACCAGTTCTAAAATTACCAACACTAGTTTTAAAATTACCAATACCCCTTCTAAGAATAGCAACACCTTCTAGCCTTGCCTAAAAGCCAAGAACTCAGCTCTTGAAATCCTTAATCAACTGTTAGGTAATCTTTGAGCTCTGGAAGTTTAAGCTACTAAATTCCATAGTGGAATGGATCATTCATATTACAAACCAAACCAATCAAATTTCATTCATGCAAAACCCCTGAATGTAATTTAATTGATGTGATTTATAACATGAAATGATTTATAAGTGAGAGAGAGTAAAGATTAAGATTCTAGAATATAAGTGATGTTTGTTACAGAGACTTTTGTTTAAACTTTTAAAGCCAATTAAAATATTCAATCTTGTCAAGGGGGTTTATATAAACTTCATTCAATGAATGCCAAGCTTCATACCTGCATTCTAAATATCTGCTGCTGTGCGAGGCACACACTCATACCTTCACAAGTTCCTTCATTGAAGGAGCAACTTCTCAAGTCTGGTCAAGGCATCAGAGAGCTTGATTCTCTTGGTGCAGTTAAGTTGGATCATAAGCTTGACTAAGGAATTAATTCCTCTAGAGTCTTATTAGAACTTTTCTGATTCATTCTGGAAGCTGGGCAAGGACTTCTTTGATCTCTGCTCTTCGCAGGAATAAGGAGCACATTTGTGGACAGCGTAGTATACAAGACATCCAATAGCAAACACGACAGCGCTTTCTTTCTGGACTTTTGATAGTTTATTGGCAGCCTCCAATATCTCATGTGGCTTATCGTGCTTGACATCGATAAGTTCAGGAGCCATAAACTCTGTATGCAGAAGGCAAGTTGGTGAAATTTCAGAGTTCCAATCAGACACTTTGAACTGCATTTCATCTCCAAAGAATACCTTGGAAGGATCCAATCTGAGATGGAAGATTGATTTCTCGGAAGCAGCTTTCATGGATTGTACCAGTTAAAAGACCAGCTTAAGAACTTCAACCTTTCCCAAAGGGTTAGTGAGAGCTCTTTACTGCAAGTTGTAAGGATAGTGTTCTCTCATGATCATACAGAAATCAGGATCACTCTTGACGATGCATGCATCCCAAATGAACTGTTGGCCAGCTTTCTTAATCAAGAGAAGCTTCTTCAGAATTTCAATTTCTTAGACCATGTACTTGTTGCGGTCTACTTGAGCAATCTTCGCACACATAGCAACTGTTCTTGGAGGCTTGGTCTTGACCCTCTGCGTTCTTTTGGACTTCGTAGCAAATCATGTAGCCACATAAGCACCTGCTAGTCACTGCATAGTCCTTGATTTGATTCTGTTATAGATATGACCTGGCACCTTCTAACATCAAATCTTCAACTGACTCCAGTCTTTCAAGATGGTTAGCAACTTACTACTTAAACTGCTTAGAAGCGAGTTAAATAGCCGACAAGCATTTTCTGTGAACTTAAAGATTGATTTCAAGTTCTTTGATTAGCAGCTCAATGCATCCTTGTTTCAAGAGAGCATCCTCGTATGTTTGAGAATAAGATTCTCTTTCATCTGGAGGCAACTAAATTTTAAAAGCAAG
>ARYC01011929.1:0-12941 GCA_000711775.1 Oxytricha trifallax | reverse complement strand
AAAATATCAATTCAAGTTATTTGAACCTCGCTCAGCACGAATATGAAATGCGTTTTATCATATCTTCAAAAAGCGCAAAGTTATGGGCATTTGAAGTTTTGTTGTAGGTATAGATTAGGAAGTATGTTAAACATAGGGTTTAAAGATTTTCAAATCAGAATTAATTGAACTTGAACATATTCAAAGTACTTAATTAATGTTACTATATTCTTATAATCTTTATAAAAGCACAAATTTCTTATGCAATATCTTTCTACACTTATAAGCTTCGTTCTACTATAACAAACTAAATTAAAGCACAAATTTCTTAAGCAATTGCCTTTTAAGCAACATTAATGAATATAAATCTAGGCTTCTTTATAAAATAACAAAAGTCCCGTTCATTAACGAAAAGTCAAATCGTTATGGTTTCCAAGTGTTATTGTTTAATATACAAACAGAGTTGTCCAAAATTGAATTTGCTTTCAGAATATTATATAAGCCATGGTTAATCTGAAACATTCATTTCCAACTTTGGCACTTCATTTTCTTATAAGGTTACTTTCTCACCATAAATTTGAAAATTATAAATATTCCTTACCATGAAATGAACTAAGCATTTTTCATTAATTAAAGTATTTTTGTTTTTATATAGCATGGGATCTAATTTATAGACAGCTATTTATTATCCCATCTAATAATAATAATAATTATATATAAATATTTATTTTTTACAAAAGTACAAAATAATTTATTTGAGTTGACAACAATCCCATTAATGATTGCTTGTTAGAAGTAAAATAGCCCCCGCATTATATTTATCTGGATATTTAGACCTCGCTGAGAACGAATATCGAATCAGAATCGATTTTATCTTAAGAACTCTCGGAGATACAGCCATTTTAATTATAAATAGGATGACATGATCGTAACTTAAGGAGGCTGATTTTAAGGATTAAAGGGTGTTTGGAAAGAGACACTGAAGTTCATGGTATGACCTGGAATCAAGCAAGTCCACTAAATTTGGGCTCCTGAACATGAGTGAAACACCGGAACACTAATTATTAAGTCATTTTCTAAAGTTAAAGTGGGGTCAATATGTCAATGTTATGACTTATTCAAAATCTTTCCAGGGCCGTACCCTTCCCCGCCAAAATGCAGCTTCTAATTTATTTTCCCTAAGAGCACCTGAAAATATCGATTCTAGTTATTTAAACCTCGCTCAGCACGAATATGAAATTCGTTTTATCATATCTTCAAAAAGCGCAAAGTTATGGGCATTTGAAGTTTTGTTGTAGGTATAGATTAGGAAGTATGTTAAACATAGGGTTTAAAGATTTTCAAATCAGAATTTCATGAATTGAACTTGAACATATTCAAAGTACTTAATTAATGTTACTATATTCTTATAATCTTTTTAAAAGCACAAATTTCTTATGCAATAGCTTTCTACACTTATAAGATTCGTTCTACTATAACAAACTAAATTAAAGCACAAATTTCTTAAGCAATTGCCTTTTAAGCAACATTAATGAAATTTAAATCTAGGCTTCTTTATAAAATGACAAAAATCAGGTTCATTAACGAAAAGTCAAATCGGACGTTATCATTTCCAAGAATTATTGTTTTATATAAACAGAATTTATTTAAGACTACCATAATTGTATTAACACTATCAAAATTGATTTTGTCCTTTCAAAGTATTTTGAATCGGTATTTTCAACTTTGATACCGCATTTTCAATTTTGGTACCTTAATTTTCTTAATAGGTTACTTTCACAATAAATTTGAGGATTTTAAATATTTCTTCCCAAGAATTAAATGGAACTAACCTTTTTCAACTAATTAAAGTATTTTTTATATATAACATGGGATCTCATTTATAATGCTATCTATTATTCCATTTGTTAAAATAATAATACTTTTATATAAATATTTATTTATAAAAAGTACAAAATAATTTATTTGAGTTGACAACAATCCCATTAATGATTGCTTGTTAGAAGTAAAAATAGCCCTTGCATTATATTTATCTGGATATTTAGACCTCGCTGAGAACGAATATCGAATCAGAATCGATTTATCTTTAGAACTCTCGGAGATACAGCCATTTTAATTATAAATAGGATGACATGATCGTAACTTAAGGAGGCTTATTTTAAGGATTAAAGGGCTTTTGGAAAGAGACACTGAAGTTCATGGTATGACCTGGAATCAAGCAAGTCCACTAAATTTGGGCTCCTGAACAAGAGTGAAACACCTGAACACTAATTATTAAATCATTTTCTAAAGTTAAAGTGGGGTCAATATGTCAATGTTATGACTTATTCAAAATCTTTCCAGGGCCGTACCCTTCCCCGCCAAAATGCAGCTTCTAATTTATTTTCCCTAAGAGCACCTGAAAATATCGATTCTAGTTATTTAAACCTCGCTCAGCACGAATATGAAATTCGTTTTATCATATCTTCAAAAAGCGCAAAGTTATGGGCATTTTAAGTTTTGTTGTAGGTATAGATTAGGAAGTATGTTAAACATAGGGTTTAAAGATTTTCAAATCAGAATTTCATGAATTGAACTTGAACATATTCAAAGTACTTAATTAATGTTACTATATTCTTATAATCTTTTTAAAAGCACAAATTTCTTATGCAATAGCTTTCTACACTTATAAGATTCGTTCTACTATAACAAACTAAATTAAAGCACAAATTTCTTAAGCAATTGCTTTTTAAGCAACATTAATGAATTTAAATCTAGGCTTCTTTATAAAATAACAAAAGTCCCGGTCATTAACGAAAAGTCAAATCGTTATGGTTTCCAAGCGCTATTGTTTAATATATAAACAGAATTGATTTTAAGACTACCATTTTTAATCATGTTGTCAAAATTGAATTTGCCCTTTCAGAATATTATGATAAGCCATTTTGAATTCTGAAACAGCATTTCCAACTTTGGCACTTCATTTTCTTACAAGGTTACTTTCTCACACCATAAAATTTGAAAATAAAATATTCCTTACCATTTTGAAATGAAATGAATTAAGCATATTCATTAATTAAAGTATTTTTCTTTTTATATAGCATGGGATCTAATTTATAGACTCCTTTTTATTATTCCATCTGTTATAATAATAATAATAATAATATAATAAATATTTATTTTTTACAAAAGTACAAAATAATTTATTTGAGTTGACAACAATCCCATTAATGATTGCTTGTTAGAAGTAAAAATAGCCCTTGCATTATATTTATCTGGATATTTAGACCTCGCTGAGAACGAATATCGAATCAGAATCGATTTATCTTTAGAACTCTCGGAGATACAGCCATTTTAATTATAAATAGGATGACATGATCGTAACTTAAGGAGGCTTATTTTAAGGATTAAAGGGCTTTTGGAAAGAGACACTGAAGTTCATGGTATGACCTGGAATCAAGCAAGTCCACTAAATTTGGGCTCCTGAACAAGAGTGAAACACCTGAACACTAATTATTAAGTCATTTTCTAAAGTTAAAGTGGGGTCAATGTGTCAATGTTATGACTTATTCAAAATCTTTCCAGGGCAGTACCCTTCCCCGCCAAAATGCAGCTTCTAATTTATTTTTCCTAAGAGCACCTGAAAATATCGATTCTAGTTATTTAAACCTCGCTCAGCACGAATGATAAATTCGGTTTTATCAGTATTCTTCAAAAGGCGAAAAGGTCGTGGCAAAGTTATGGGCATTTGAAGTTTTGTTGTAGGTATAGATTAGGAAGTATGTTAAACATAGGGTTTAAAGATTTTCAAATCAGAATTAATTGAACTTGAACATATTCAAAGTACTTAATTAATGTTACTATATTCTTATAATCTTTATAAAAGCACAAATTTCTTATGCAATATCTTTCTACACTTATAAGCTTCGTTCTACTATAACAAACTAAATTAAAGCACAAATTTCTTAAGCAATTGCTTTTTAAGCAACATTAATGAATTTAAATCTAGGCTTCTTTATAAAATAACAAAAGTCCCGGTCATTAACGAAAAGTCAAATCGTTATGGTTTCCAAGCGCTATTGTTTAATATATAAACAGAATTGATTTTAAGACTACCATTTTTAATCATGTTGTCAAAATTGAATTTGCCCTTTCAGAATATTATGATAAGCCATTTTGAATTCTGAAACAGCATTTCCAACTTTGAAGGCACATTCATTTTCTTATTAGCTTACTTTCACCATAAATATGAAGATTTTACATATTCTTTCCCATGAAATGAATTAAGCATGTTCACTAATTAAAGCATTTTTGTTTTTATATAACATGGAATCTCATTTATAAACTGCTATCTATTATTCCATCTGTTAAAATAATAATTCTCTTATATTTATATATTTATTTAAAAAAGTAGAAATTAATTTGTTTGAGTATTCAACAATTCAGAAAGGGGACTTTATTAAAAATAAAAATAGCTAAGATATATCGATTCTAGTTATTTTTACCTCGCTGAGCACGGATATCGAATCAGAATCAATTTATATCTTAAGAACCCACAGAGATAAAGCCATTTTTTAATTATAAATAGGATGACATGATCGTAACTTAAGGAGGCTTATTTTAAGGATTAAAGGGCTTTTGGAAAGAGACACTGAAGTTCATGGTATGACCTGGAATCAAGCAAGTCCACTAAATTTGGGCTCCTGAACAAGAGTGAAACACCTGAACACTAATTATTAAGTCATTTTCTAAAGTTAAAGTGGGGGTAAATATGTCAATGTTATGACTTATTCAAAATCTTTCCAGGGCCGTACCCTTCCCCGCCAAAATGCAGCATCTAACTTATTTTTCCTAAGAGCACCTGAAAATATCGATTCTAGTTATTTAAACCTCGCTCAGCACGAATATGAAATTCGTTTTATCATATCTTCAAAAAGCGCAAAGTTATGGGCATTTTAAGTTTTGTTGTAGGTATAGATTAGGAAGTATGTTAAACATAGGGTTTAAAGATTTTCAAATCAGAATTTCATGAATTGAACTTGAACATATTCAAAGTACTTAATTAATGTTACTATATTCTTATAATCTTTTTAAAAGCACAAATTTCTTATGCAATAGCTTTCTACACTTATAAGATTCGTTCTACTATAACAAACTAAATTAAAGCACAATTGATTTAGCAAAAGCTTTTTAATCAAAATTCAATGAATTTAAATCTAGGCTTCTTTATAAAATGACAAAAATCAGGTTCATTAACGAAAAGTCAAATCGGACGTTATCATTTCCAAGAATTATTGTTTTATATAAACAGAATTTATTTAAGACTACCATAATTGTATTAACACTATCAAAATTGATTTTGTCCTTTCAAAGTATTTTGAATCGGTATTTTCAACTTTGATACCGCATTTTCAATTTTGGTACCTTAATTTTCTTAATAGGTTACTTTCACAATAAATTTGAGGATTTTAAATATTTCTTCCCAAGAATTAAATGGAACTAACCTTTTTCAACTAATTAAAGTATTTTTTATATATAACATGGGATCTCATTTATAATGCTATCTATTATTCCATTTGTTAAAATAATAATACTTTTATATAAATATTTATTTATAAAAAGTACAAAATAATTTATTTGAGTTGACAACAATCCCATTAATGATTGCTTGTTAGAAGTAAAATAGCCCCCGCATTATATTTATCTGGATATTTAGACCTCGCTGAGAACGAATATCGAATCAGAACGATTTATCTTAAGAACTCTCGGAGATACAGCCATTTTAATTATAAATAGGATGACATGATCGTAACTTAAGGAGGCTGATTTTAAGGATTAAAGTGTTTTTGGAAAGAGACACTGAAGTTCATGGTATGACCTGGAATCAAGCAAGTCCACTAAATTTGGGCTCCTGAACAAGAGTGAAAGACCGGAACACTAATTATTAAGTCATTTTCTAAAGTTAAAGTGGGGTCAATGTGTCAATGTTATGACTTATTCAAAATCTTTCCAGGGCCGTACCCTTCCCCGCCAAAATGCAGCTTCTAATTTATTTTCCCTAAGAGCACCTGAAAATATCGATTCTAGTTATTTAAACCTCGCTCAGCACGAATATGAAATTCGTTTTATCATATCTTCAAAAAGCGCAAAGTTATGGGCATTTTAAGTTTTGTTGTAGGTATAGATTAGGAAGTATGTTAAACATAGGGTTTAAAGATTTTCAAATCAGAATTTCATGAATTGAACTTGAACATATTCAAAGTACTTAATTAATGTTACTATATTCTTATAATCTTTTTAAAAGCACAAATTTCTTATGCAATAGCTTTCTACACTTATAAGATTCGTTCTACTATAACAAACTAAATTAAAGCACAAATTTCTTAAGCAATTGCTTTTTAAGCAACATTAATGAATTTAAATCTAGGCTTCTTTATAAAATAACAAAAGTCCCGGTCATTAACGAAAAGTCAAATCGTTATGGTTTCCAAGCGCTATTGTTTAATATATAAACAGAATTGATTTTAAGACTACCATTTTTAATCATGTTGTCAAAATTGAATTTGCCCTTTCAGAATATTATGATAAGCCATTTTGAATTCTGAAACAGCATTTTCAATTTTGGTACTTCATTTTCTTATTAGCTTACTTTCACCATAAATATGAAGATTTTACATATTCTTTCCCATGAAATGAATTAAGCATGTTCACTAATTAAAGCATTTTTGTTTTTATATAACATGGAATCTCATTTATAAACTGCTATCTATTATTCCATCTGTTAAAATAATAATTCTCTTATATTTATATATTTATTTAAAAAAGTAGAAATTAATTTGTTTGAGTATTCAACAATTCAGAAAGGGGACTTTATTAAAAATAAAAATAGCTAAGATATATCGATTCTAGTTATTTTTACCTCGCTGAGCACGGATATCGAATCAGAATCAATTTATATCTTAAGAACCCACAGAGATAAAGCCATTTTAATATAAATATGATGGCCTGATCGTAACTTAAGGAGGCTTATTTTAAGGATTAAAGGGCTTTTGGAAAGAGACACTGAAGTTCATGGTATGACCTGGAATCAAGCAAGTCCACTAAATTTGGGCTCCTGAACAAGAGTGAAACACCTGAACACTAATTATTAAGTCATTTTCTAAAGTTAAAGTGGGGTCAATGTGTCAATGTTATGACTTATTCAAAATCTTTCCAGGGCAGTACCCTTCCCCGCCAAAATGCAGCTTCTAATTTATTTTTCCTAAGAACACCAGAAAATATTGATTCGGGTCATTTAGACCTTGCTTAGCACGAATATGAAATTCGTTTTGTCTCATCTTCAAAACGCGCAAATTTATAGGCATTTAAAGTATTGTTGTAGGCATAGATTAGGAAGTATGTTAAACATATGGTTATTAAGATTTTCAAATCAAGGGGAGATGATAAAAGAATATCAAGAATGGAACTTAAATAAAGTAAAAGTATTTAATTAAGATTACTATACTCTTATAATCTTTGTTAAAACACAAATTTCTTATGCAATAGCTTTCTACTCTTATAAGCTTCTTTCTACTATAACAAACTAAATTAAAGCACAAATTTCTTAAGCAATTGCCTTTTAATCAAAATTCAATGAATTTAAATCTAGGCTTCTTTATAAAATGACAAAAATCAGGTTCATTAACGAAAAGTCAAATCGGACGTTATCATTTCCAAGAATTATTGTTTTATATAAACAGAATTTATTTAAGACTACCATAATTGTATTAACACTATCAAAATTGATTTTGTCCTTTCAAAGTATTTTGAATCGGTATTTTCAACTTTGATACCGCATTTTCAATTTTGGTACCTTAATTTTCTTAATAGGTTACTTTCACAATAAATTTGAGGATTTTAAATATTTCTTCCCAAGAATTAAATGGAACTAACCTTTTTCAACTAATTAAAGTATTTTTTATATATAACATGGGATCTCATTTATAATGCTATCTATTATTCCATTTGTTAAAATAATAATACTTTTATATAAATATTTATTTATAAAAAGTACAAAATAATTTATTTGAGTTGACAACAATCCCATTAATGATTGCTTGTTAGAAGTAAAATAGCCCCCGCATTATATTTATCTGGATATTTAGACCTCGCTGAGAACGAATATCGAATCAGAATCGATTTATCTTAAGAACTCTCGGAGATACAGCCATTTTAATTATAAATAGGATGACATGATCGTAACTTAAGGAGGCTGATTTTAAGGATTAAAGGGTGTTTGGAAAGAGACACTGAAGTTCATGGTATGACCTGGAATCAAGCAAGTCCACTAAATTTGGGCTCCTGAACATGAGTGAAACACCGGAACACTAATTATTAAGTCATTTTCTAAAGTTAAAGTGGGGTCAATATGTCAATGTTATGACTTATTCAAAATCTTTCCAGGGCCGTACCCTTCCCCGCCAAAATGCAGCTTCTAATTTATTTTTCCTAAGAGCACCTGAAAATATCGATTCTAGTTATTTAAACCTCGCTCAGCACGAATATGAAATTCGTTTTATCATATCTTCAAAAAGCGCAAAGTTATGGGCATTTGAAGTTTTGTTGTAGGTATAGATTAGGAAGTATGTTAAACATAGGGTTTAAAGATTTTCAAATCAGAATTAATTGAACTTGAACATATTCAAAGTACTTAATTAATGTTACTATATTCTTATAATCTTTTTAAAAGCACAAATTTCTTATGCAATATCTTTCTACACTTATAAGCTTCGTTCTACTATAACAAACTAAATTAAAGCATAAATTTCTTAAGCAATTGCCTTTTAAGCAACATTAATGAATTTAAATCTAGGCTTCTTTATAAAATAACAAAAGTCCCGTTCAATAACGAAAAGTCAAATCGTTATGGTTTCCAAGCGTTATTGTTTAATATACAAACAGAGTTGTCAAAATTGAATTTGCCCTTTCAGTATATTATGATAAGCCATTTTGAATTTGAACAGCATTTCAACTTTGGCACTTCATTTTCTTATAAGGTTACTTTCTCACCATAAATTTGAAAATTATAAATATTCCTTACCATGAAATGAACTAAGCATTTTTCATTAATTAAAGTATTTTTGTTTTTATATAGCATGGGATCTAATTTATAGACAGCTATTTATTATCCCATCTGTTATAATAATAATAATTATATATAAATATTTATTTTTTACAAAAGTACAAAATAATTTATTTGAGTTGACAACAATCCCATTAATGATTGCTTGTTAGAAGTAAAATAGCCCCCGCATTATATTTATCTGGATATTTAGACCTCGCTGAGAACGAATATCGAATCAGAATCGATTTATCTTAAGAACTCTCGGAGATACAGCCATTTAATTATAAATAGGATGACATGATCGTAACTTAAGGAGGCTGATTTTAAGGATTAAAGTGTTTTTGGAAAGAGACACTGAAGTTCATGGTATGACCTGGAATCAAGCAAGTCCACTAAATTTGGGCTCCTGAACAAGAGTGAAAGACCGGAACACTAATTATTAAGTCATTTTCTAAAGTTAAAGTGGGGTCAATGTGTCAATGTTATGACTTATTCAAAATCTTTCCAGGGCCGTACCCTTCCCCGCCAAAATGCAGCTTCTAATTTATTTTTCCTAAGAGCACCTGAAAATATCGATTCTAGTTATTTAAACCTCGCTCAGCACGAATATGAAATTCGTTTTATCATATCTTCAAAAAGCGCAAAGTTATGGGCATTTTAAGTTTTGTTGTAGGTATAGATTAGGAAGTATGTTAAACATAGGGTTTAAAGATTTTCAAATCAGAATTAATTGAACTTGAACATATTCAAAGTACTTAATTAATGTTACTATATTCTTATAATCTTTTTAAAAGCACAAATTTCTTATGCAATATCTTTCTACACTTATAAGCTTCGTTCTACTATAACAAACTAAATTAAAGCACAAATTTCTTAAGCAATTGCTTTTTAAGCAACATTAATGAATTTAAATCTAGGCTTCTTTATAAAATAACAAAAGTCCCGTTCATTAACGAAAAGTCAAATCGTTATGGTTTCCAAGTGTTATTGTTTAATATATAAACAGAGTTGTCAAAATTGAATTTGCCCTTTCAGAATATTATGATAAGCCATTTGAATTCTGAAACAGCATTTCCAACTTTGGCACTTCATTTTCTTATAAGGTTACTTTCTCACCATAAATTTGAAAATTATAAATATTCCTTACCATGAAATGAACTAAGCATTTTTCATTAATTAAAGTATTTTTGTTTTTATATAGCATGGGATCTAATTTATAGACAGCTATTTATTATCCCATCTGTTATAATAATAATAATAATAATAATATATAAATATTTATTTTTTACAAAAGTACAAAATAATTTATTTGAGTTGACAACAATCCCATTAATGATTGCTTGTTAGAAGTAAAAATAGCCCTTGCATTATATTTATCTGGATATTTAGACCTCGCTGAGAACGAATATCGAATCAGAATCGATTTATCTTTAGAACTCTCGGAGATACAGCCATTTTAATTATAAATAGGATGACATGATCGTAACTTAAGGAGGCTTATTTTAAGGATTAAAGGGCTTTTGGAAAGAGACACTGAAGTTCATGGTATGACCTGGAATCAAGCAAGTCCACTAAATTTGGGCTCCTGAACAAGAGTGAAACACCTGAACACTAATTATTAAGTCATTTTCTAAAGTTAAAGTGGGGTCAATGTGTCAATGTTATGACTTATTCAAAATCTTTCCAGGGCAGTACCCTTCCCCGCCAAAATGCAGCTTCTAATTTATTTTTCCTAAGAGCACCTGAAAATATCGATTCTAGTTATTTAAACCTCGCTCAGCACGAATATGAAATTCGTTTTATCATATCTTCAAAAAGCGCAAAGTTATGGGCATTTTAAGTTTTGTTGTAGGTATAGATTAGGAAGTATGTTAAACATAGGGTTTAAAGATTTTCAAATCAGAATTTCATGAATTGAACTTGAACATATTCAAAGTACTTAATTAATGTTACTATATTCTTATAATCTTTTTAAAAGCACAAATTTCTTATGCAATAGCTTTCTACACTTATAAGATTCGTTCTACTATAACAAACTAAATTAAAGCACAAATTTCTTAAGCAATTGCTTTTTAAGCAACATTAATGAATTTAAATCTAGGCTTCTTTATAAAATAACAAAAGTCCCGGTCATTAACGAAAAGTCAAATCGTTATGGTTTCCAAGCGCTATTGTTTAATATATAAACAGAATTGATTTTAAGACTACCATTTTTAATCATGTTGTCAAAATTGAATTTGCCCTTTCAGAATATTATGATAAGCCATTTTGAATTCTGAAACAGATCAACTTTGCACTTCTTTTTCTTATAGGTTACTTTCCATAATTTTGAAATTTATAAATATTCCTACCATGAAATGAACTTAGCATTTTCATTAATTAAGTATTTTTGTTTTATATAGCATGGATCTTATTATAGACTGCTTTTTATTATTCCATCTGTTATAATAATATAATAATACTTTTATATAAATATTTATTTTTTACAAAAGTACAAAATAATTTATTTGAGTTGACAACAATCCCATTAATGATTGCTTGTTAGAAGTAAAATAGCCCTTGCATTATATTTATCTGGATATTTAGACCTCGCTGAGAACGAATATCGAATCAGAATCGATTTATCTTTAGAACTCTCGGAGATACAGCCATTTTAATTATAAATAGGATGACATGATCGTAACTTAAGGAGGCTTATTTTAAGGATTAAAGTGTTTTTGGAAAGAGACACTGAAGTTCATGGTATGACCTGGAATCAAGCAAGTCCACTAAATTTGGGCTCCTGAACAAGAGTGAAAGACCTGAACACTAATTATTAAGTCATTTTCTAAAGTTAAAGTGGGGTCAATGTGTCAATGTTATGACTTATTCAAAATCTTTCCAGGGCCGTACCCTTCCCCGCCAAAATGCAGCTTCTAATTTATTTTTCCTAAGAGCACCTGAAAATATCGATTCTAGTTATTTAAACCTCGCTCAGCACGAATATGAAATTCGTTTTATCATATCTTCAAAGCGCAAAGTTATGGGCATTTGAAGTTTTGTTGTAGGTATAGATTAGGAAGTATGTTAAACATAGGGTTTAAAGATTTTCAAATCAGAATTAATTGAACTTGAACATATTCAAAGTACTTAATTAATGTTACTATATTCTTATAATCTTTATAAAAGCACAAATTTCTTATGCAATATCTTTCTACACTTATAAGCTTCGTTCTACTATAACAAACTAAATTAAAGCACAAATTTCTTAAGCAATTGCCTTTTAAGCAACATTAATGAATATAAATCTAGGCTTCTTTATAAAATAACAAAAGTCCCGTTCATTAACGAAAAGTCAAATCGTTATGGTTTCCAAGTGTTATTGTTTAATATACAAACAGAGTTGTCAAAATTGATTTTGTCCTTTCAAAGTATTTTGAATCGGTATTTTCAACTTTGATACCGCATTTTCAATTTTGGTACCTTAATTTTCTTAATAGGTTACTTTCACAATAAATTTGAGGATTTTAAATATTTCTTCCCAAGAATTAAATGGAACTAACCTTTTTCAACTAATTAAAGTATTTTTTATATATAACATGGGATCTCATTTATAATGCTATCTATTATTCCATTTGTTAAAATAATAATACTTTTATATAAATATTTATTTATAAAAAGTACAAAATAATTTATTTGAGTTGACAACAATCCCATTATTGATTGCTTGTTAGAAGTAAGAATAGCCACTGCATTATAGTTATCTGGATATTTAGACCTCGCTGAGCATGAATATCGAATCAGAATAGATTTATCTTAAGAACTCTCGGAGATACAGCCATTTTAATTATAAATAGGATGACATGATCGTAACTTAAGGAGGCTGATTTTAAGGATTAAA
>ARYC01011928.1:0-13944 GCA_000711775.1 Oxytricha trifallax | reverse complement strand
TCATTTCGTTCGATTGAAAAGATTTCTAAAAGTTAGCAAATCTTGTGAGATGTGAGATTTGACTTTTGTTAAAGGTTCCACTTGAAATACAAATTTCGAGGCTTTGACTATGTTCCGGCTAAATTGAATTGTCAAGCCACAGTTAAATTTAGATTCTCTTCAAAGTTTTATATTTGCGTTTTAATATCTACTGACGAGAACCATGTCAATTCTTGCAAAAAGTTATGATTTAAACTTTTATTAAGAATGAGATTTAAGACTATAATTTGCTTAAAATGCGTCTATGTTATTCTTTCATCAATATTTCTTTTTCATTCACAAGCCAAGCAGTTAAACTTTATAACTCAGTTACTCAAAGACTCTAAACACCTTTACTTCATTTTTTAAAGTTAAAGGAATTGCCACTAAAATGTCATTAAAACATTTGCAATTTAAATAAACTAACTGAATGCATATGATATCGATTATTCTTTTATTATACTTCTATTAAAAATTATTAAATCCTTTATTAATATATAATTAGATAATTTGACTTCTAAGTTAAATTCTTGAGCTCATTATGGAATAAGGGGAAGGATCTAAGATATATTACGTGAGTATAGAAATATACATTTATTGAAATATAAGTTAAGATAATTGAAACGATTTTAATCTGCATGTCTCTATTTCGCATGTCAACTTGTCGCGAAGTGGGCTTAAGACCGCTCAATCTAAAGATTATTGAAAGAAGAATGTGCGTGCAGTCAGTAATAAATTTCTAAGCCAACCTAATTAAATATTTTTATAGCTAAGAAACATGCTAGTCAAAGATACTATGATACGAGATACGTTCATTAACTTATTGATAATTTGCAGAGCTCAAAGTAAACCTTAAGACTGCTCGCATAAGAGCTTTGCTAAGTTTCTTTATACATTGACATAGTTCTAATATCATCTCGAATACATAAAAATAAAAAAGCTAAGTTCTATTTATCTTTTTATAAAATGGTTACATTTCTCATTTCGTTCGATTGAAAAGATTTCTAAAAGTTAGCAAATCTTGTAGATGTGAGATTTGACTTTTGTTAAAGGTTCCACTTGAAATACAAATTTTGAGGCTTTGACTATGTTCCTGCTAAATTGAAATTGATCAGAGTATGGCCACAGTTGAAATTAGTTAAAGTTACTGCGTTCAGAAGTTTTTATATTTGTGAGGCGTTTAAAATATCTACTGAGGACGAGAACCCATGTGCAAGCATTCACTATGACAGACACGCTTATGGGAGTTATGTCACGATCGATTTTTATTAAGAATGAGATTTAAGACTATAATTTGCTTAAAATGCGTCTATGTTATTCTTTCATCAATATTTCTTTTTCATCACAAGACAAGCAGTTAAACTTTATAACTCAGTTACTCACAGACTCTAAACACCTTTACTTCATTTTTTAAAGTTAAAGGAATTGCCACTAAAATGTCATTAAAACATTTGCGATTTAAATAAACTAACTGAATGCATATGATATCGATTATTCTTTTATCATACTTCTATTAAAAATTATTAAATCCTTTATTAATATATAAATTAGGTATTTTTGGGCTTTCTACACGCTCTCAAATCTCTTTGAGCACTGAGAGAGTTAAATAGGAAATGAGGGGGAAGCGCATCATGAGTAGAGTTGTATAGTGTTGGCTCGGTGAGTATAATAGCAGAGACACAATACACAATATTATTGGAAATAAAAGTTGAGATAAGTTGACAACGCATTTTATCTGGACTTGTGGCTCTATTTGGCAGTATGTTTGATCAGAATCGTTTCCAAGTGGCTTTAGCCCCTCTTTAAAGATTATTGAAAGAAGAATGTGTGTGCAGTCAGTAATAAATTTCTAAGCCAACCTAATTAAATATTTTTATAGCTAAGAACCAAGCTAGTCAAAGATACTATGATACGAGAGACGTTCATTAACTTATTGATAATTTGCAGAGCTCAAAGTAAACCTTAAGACTGCTCGCATAAAGAGCTATGCTAAGTTTCTTTATACATTGACATAGTTCTAATATCATCTCGAATACATAAAAATAAAAAAGCTAAGTTCTATGTATGTTTTTATAAAATGGTTACATTTCTCATTTCGTTCGATTGAAAAGATTTCTAAAAGTTAGCAAATCTTGTGAGATGTGAGATTTGACTTTTGTCAAAGGTTCCACTTGAAATACAAATTTCGAAGCTTTGACTATGTTCCGGCTAAATTGAATTGTCAAGCACACAGTTAAATTTAAATTCTCTTCAAAGTTTTATATTTGCGTTTTCATATCTACTGACGAGAACCATGTCAATTCTTGCAAAGTTATCAATTAAACTTTTATTAAGAATGAGATTTAAGACTATAATTTGCTAAAAATGCGTCTATGTTATTCTTTCATCAATATTTCTTTTTCATCACAAGCCAAGCAGTTAAACTTTATAACTCAGGTACTCAGAGACTCTAAACACCTTTACTTCATTTTTTAAAGTTAAAGGAATTGCCACTAAAATGTCATTAAAACATTTGCAATTTAAATAAACTAACTGAATGCATATGATATCGATTATTCTTTTATTATACTTCTATTAAAAAATTGCATAAATTAAAGGATTCGCTGTATTAAAATCAGTGAATTAGGGCTTATTTGCACTTCTGGGAAGTTAAATTCTTGAGCTCATAATGGAATAAGGGGAAGGATCGAGGATATATTACGTGAGTATAACAATACACATTTATTGAAATAAAAGTTGAGATAGTTGAAACGATTTTTATCTGCTTGTCTCTTTTCATTCAATCGTTTCCAAGTGGCTTAAGCCCCTCTCTAAAGATTATTGAAAGAAGAATGTGCGTGCAGTCAGTAATAAATTTCTAAGCCAACCTAATTAAATATTTTTATAGCTAAGAAACAAGCTAGTCAAAGATACTATGATACGAGAGACGTTCATTAACTTATTGATAATTTGCAGAGCTCAAAGTAAACCTTAAGACTGCTCGCATAAGAGCTTTGCTAAGTTTCTTTATACATTGACATAGTTCTAATATCATCTCGAATACATAAAAATAAAAAAGCTAAGTTCTATTTATCTTTTTATAAAATGGTTACATTTCTCATTTCGTTCGATTGAAAAGATTTCTAAAAGTTAGCAAATCTTGTAGATGTGAGATTTGACTTTTGTTAAAGGTTCCACTTGAAATACAAATTTTGAGGCTTTGACTATGTTCCTGCTAAATTGAATTGTCAAGCCACAGTTAAATTTAAATTCTCTTCAAAGTTTTATATTTGCGTTTTAATATCTACTGACGAGAACCATGTCAATTCTTGGCAAAAAGTTATGATTTAAACTTTTATTAAGAATGAGATTTAAGACTATAATTTGCTTAAAATGCGTCTATGTTATTCTTTCATCAATATTTCTTTTTCATCACAAGCCAAGCAGTTAAACTTTATAACTCAGTTACTCAAAGACTCTAAACACCTTTACTTCATTTTTTAAAGTTAAAGGAATTGCCACTAAAATGTCATTAAAACATTTGCAATTTAAATAAACTAACTGAATGCATATGATATCGATTATTCTTTTATTATACTTCTATTAAAAATTATTAAATCCTTTATTAATATATAATTAGATAATTTGACTTCTAAGTTAAATTCTTGAGCTCATTATGGAATAAGGGGAAGGATCTAAGATATATTACGTGAGTATAGAAATATACATTTATTGAAATATAAGTTAAGATAATTGAAACGATTTTAATCTGCATGTCTCTATTCATTCAATCGTTTCCAAGTGGCTTTAGCCCCTCTTTAAAGATTATTGAAAGAAGAATGTGTGTGCAGTCAGTCATAAATTTCTAAGCCTACTTAATTAAATATTTTTTTAGCTAAGAACCAAGCTTGTCAAAGATACTATGATACGAGAGACGTTCATTAACTTGTTGATAATTTTCATAGCTCAAAGTAAACCTTTAGACTGCTCGCATAAGAGCTTTGTTAATTTCTTTTTACATTGACATAGTTCTAATATCATCTCGTATACATAAAATAAAAAAGCTAAGTTCTATGTATGTTTTTATAAAATGGTTACATTTCTCATTTGTTCGATTGAAAAGATTTCTAAAAGTTAGCAAATCTTGTGAGATGTGAGATTTGACTTTTGTTAAAGGTTCCACTTGAAATACAAATTTCGAGGCTTTGACTATGTTCCGGCTAAATTGAATTGTCAAGCCACAGTTAAATTTAAATTCTCTTCAAAGTTTTATATTTGCGTTTTCATATCTACTGACGAGAACCATGTCAATTCTTGCAAAGTTATCATTTAAACTTTTATTAAGAATGAGATTTAAGACTATAATTTGCTTAAAATGCGTCTATGTTATTCTTTCATCAATATTTCTTTTTCATCACAAGACAAGCAGTTAAACTTTATAACTCAGTTACTCACAGACTCTAAACACCTTTACTTCATTTTTTAAAGTTAAAGGAATTGCCACTAAAATGTCATTAAAACATTTGCAATTTAAATAAACTAACTGAATGCATATGATATCGATTATTCTTTTATTATACTTCTATTAAAAATTATTAAATCCTTTATTAATATATAATTAGATAATTTGACTTCTAAGTTAAATTCTTGAGCTCATTATGGAATAAGGGGAAGGATCTAAGATATATTACGTGAGTATAGAAATATACATTTATTGAAATATAAGTTAAGATAATTGAAACGATTTTAATCTGCATGTCTCTATTCATTCAATCGTTTCCAAGTGGCTTTAGCCCCTCTTTAAAGATTATTGAAAGAAGAATGTGTGTGCAGTCAGTAATAAATTTCTAAGCCAACCTAATTAAATATTTTTATAGCTAAGAACCAAGCTAGTCAAAGATACTATGATACGAGAGACGTTCATTAACTTATTGATAATTTGCAGAGCTCAAAGTAAACCTTAAGACTGCTCGCATAAGAGCTTTGCTAAGTTTCTTTATACATTGACATAGTTCTAATATCATCTCGAATACATAAAAATAAAAAAGCTAAGTTCTATTTATGTTTTTATAAAATGGTTACATTTCTCATTTCGTTCGATTGAAAAGATTTCTAAAAGTTAGCAAATCTTGTAGATGTGAGATTTGACTTTTGTTAAAGGTTCCACTTGAAATACAAATTTTGAGGCTTTGACTATGTTCCTGCTAAATTGAATTGTCAAGCCACAGTTAAATTTAGATTCTCTTCAAAGTTTTATATTTGCGTTTTAATATCTACTGACGAGAACCATGTCAATTCTTGCAAAGTTATGATTTAAACTTTTATTAAGAATGAGATTTAAGACTATAATTTGCTTAAAATGCGTCTATGTTATTCTTTCATCAATATTTCTTTTTCATCTCAAGCCAAGCAGTTAAACTTTTTAACTCAGTTACTCTAAATTCTAAACACCTTTATTTCATTTTTTAAAGTTAAAGGAATTGCCACTAAAATGTCATTAAAACATTTGCAATTTAAATAAACTAACTGAATGCATATGATATCGATTATTCTTTTATTATACTTCTATTAAAAATTATTGAATCCTTTATTAATATATAATTAGGTAATTTGACTTCTAAGTTAAATTCTTGAGCTCATAATGGAATAAGGGGAAGGATCGAGGATATATTACGTGAGTATAACAATACACATTTATTGAAATAAAAGTTGAGATAGTTGAAACGATTTTTATCTGCTTGTCTCTTTTCATTCAATCGTTTCCAAGTGGCTTAAGCCCCTCTCTAAAGATTATTGAAAGAAGAATGTGCGTGCAGTCAGTAATAAATTTCTAAGCCAACCTAATTAAATATTTTTATAGCTAAGAAACAAGCTAGTCAAAGATACTATGATACGAGAGACGTTCATTAACTTATTGATAATTTGCAGAGCTCAAAGTAAACCTTAAGACTGCTCGCATAAGAGCTATGCTAAGTTTCTTTATACATTGACATAGTTCTAATATCATCTCGAATACATAAAAATAAAAAAGCTAAGTTCTATGTATGTTTTTATAAAATGGTTACATTTCTCATTTCGTTCGATTGAAAATTTCTAAAAGTTAGCAAATCTTGTGAGATGTGAGATTTGACTTTTGTTAAAGGTTCCACTTGAAATACAAATTTCGAGGCTTTGACTATGTTCCGGCTAAATTGAATTGTCGAGCCACAGTTAAATTTAAATTCTCTTCAAAGTTTTATTTTTGCGTTTTCATATCTACTGACGAGAACCATGTCAATTCTTGCAAAGTTATGATTTAAACTTTTATTAAGAATGAGATTTAAGACTATAATTTGCTTAAAATGCGTCTATGTTATTCTTTCATCAATATTTCTTTTTCATCACAAGCCAAGCAGTTAAACTTTATAACTCAGTTACTCACAGACTCTAAACACCTTTACTTCATTTTTTAAAGTTAAAGGAATTGCCACTAAAATGTCATTAAAACATTTGCGATTTAAATAAACTAACTGAATGCATATGATATCGATTATTCTTTTATTATACTTCTATTAAAAATTATTAAATCCTTTATTAATATATAATTAGGTAATTTGACTTCTAAGTTAAATTCTTGAGCTCATTATGGAATAAGGGGAAGGATCTAAGATATATTACGTGAGTATAGCAATATACATTTATTGAAATATAAGTTGAGATAGTTGAAACGATTTTTATCTGCTTGTCTCTATTCATTCAATCGTTTCCAAGTGGCTTTAGCCCCTCTTTAAAGATTATTGAAAGAAGAATGTGTGTGCAGTCAGTAATAAATTTCTAAGCCAACCTAATTAAATATTTTTATAGCTAAGAACCATGCTAGTCAAAGATACTATGATACGAGATACGTTCATTAACTTATTGATAATTTGCAGAGCTCAAAGTAAACCTTAAGACTGCTCGCATAAGAGCTTTGCTAAGTTTCTTTATACATTGACATAGTTCTAATATCATCTCGAATACATAAAAATAAAAGCTAAGTTCTATTTATCTTTTTATAAAATGGTTACATTTCTCATTTCGTTCGATTGAAAAGATTTCTAAAAGTTAGCAAATCTTGTAGATGTGAGATTTGACTTTTGTTAAAGGTTCCACTTGAAATACAAATTTTGAGGCTTTGACTATGTTCCTGCTAAATTGAATTGTCAAGCCACAGTTAAATTTAGATTCTCTTCAAAGTTTTATATTTGCGTTTTAATATCTACTGACGAGAACCATGTCAATTCTTGCAAAAAGTTATGATTTAAACTTTTATTAAGAATGAGATTTAAGACTATAATTTGCTTAAAATGCGTCTATGTTTTCTTTCATCAATATTTCTTTTTCATCTCAAGCCAAGCAGTTAAACTTTATAACTCAGTTACTCAGAGACTCTAAACACCTTTACTTTATTTTTTAAAGTTAAAGGAATTGCCACTAAAATGTCATTAAAACATTTGCAATTTAAATAAACTAACTGAATGCATATGATATCGATTATTCTTTTATTATACTTCTATTAAAAATTATTAAATCCTTTATTAATATATAATTAGATAATTTGACTTCTAAGTTAAATTCTTGAGCTCATTATGGAATAAGGGGAAGGATCTAAGATATATTACGTGAGTATAGAAATATACATTTATTGAAATATAAGTTAAGATAATTGAAACGATTTTAATCTGCATGTCTCTATTCATTCAATCGTTTCCAAGTGGCTTTAGCCCCTCTTTAAAGATTATTGAAAGAAGAATGTGTGTGCAGTCAGTAATAAATTTCTAAGCCAACCTAATTAAATATTTTTATAGCTAAGAACCAAGCTAGTCAAAGATACTATGATACGAGAGACGTTCATTAACTTATTGATAATTTGCAGAGCTCAAAGTAAACCTTAAGACTGCTCGCATAAGAGCTATGCTAAGTTTCTTTATACATTGACATAGTTCTAATATCATCTCGAATACATAAAAATAAAAAAGCTAAGTTCTATGTATGTTTTTATAAAATGGTTACATTTCTCATTCGTTCGATTGAAAAGATTTCTAAAAGTTAGCAAATCTTGTGAGATGTGAGATTTGACTTTTGTCAAAGGTTCCACTTGAAATACAAATTTCGAAGCTTTGACTATGTTCCGGCTAAATTGAATTGTCAAGCACACAGTTAAATTTAAATTCTCTTCAAAGTTTTATATTTGCGTTTTCATATCTTCTGACGAGAACCATGTCAGTTCTTGCAAAGTTATGATTTAAACATTTATTAAGAATGAGATTTAAGACTATAATTTGCTTAAAATGCGTCTATGTTGTTCTTTCATCAATATTTCTTTTTCATCTCAAGCCAAGCAGTTAAACTTTTTAACTCAGTTACTTCTAAATTCTAAACACATTAATTTCATTTTTTAAAATTAAAAGAATTGCCACTAAAATGTCATTAAAACATTTGCAATTTAAATAAACTAACTGAATGCATATGATATCGATTATTCTTTTATCATACTTCTATTAAAATTTATTAAATCCTTTATTAATATAATTAGGTCATTTACTTGTTAGGTATTTTTGCAGGTCATAATGGAATAAGGGGAAGGATCGAAGATATATTACGTGAGTATAGAAATATACATTTATTTAAATATAAGTTGAGATAATTGAAACGATTTTAATCTGCTTGTCTCTATTCATTCAATCGTTTCCAAGTGGCTTTAGCCCCTCTTTAAAGATTATTGAAAGAAGAATGTGCGTGCAGTCAGTAATAAATTTCTAAGCCAACCTAATTAAATATTTTTATAGCTAAGAAACAAGCTAGTCAAAGATACTATGATACGAGAGACGTTCATTAACTTATTGATAATTTGCAGAGCTCAAAGTAAACCTTAAGACTGCTCGCATAAGAGCTATGCTAAGTTTCTTTATACATTGACATAGTTCTAATATCATCTCGAATACATAAAAATAAAAAAGCTAAGTTCTATGTATGTTTTTATAAAATGGTTACATTTCTCATTTCGTTCGATTGAAAAGATTTCTAAAAGTTAGCAAATCTTGTGAGATGTGAGATTTGACTTTTGTCAAAGGTTCCACTTGAAATACAAATTTCGAAGCTTTGACTATGTTCCGGCTAAATTGAATTGTCAAGCACACAGTTAAATTTAAATTCTCTTCAAAGTTTTATATTTGCGTTTTCATATCTTCTGACGAGAACCATGTCAGTTCTTGCAAAGTTATGATTTAAACATTTATTAAGAATGAGATTTAAGACTATAATTTGCTTAAAATGCGTCTATGTTGTTCTTTCATCAATATTTCTTTTTCATCTCAAGCCAAGCAGTTAAACTTTTTAACTCAGTTACTTCTAAATTCTAAACACATTAATTTCATTTTTTAAAATTAAAAGAATTGCCACTAAAATGTCATTAAAACATTTGCAATTTAAATAAACTAACTGAATGCATATGATATCGATTATTCTTTTATTATACTTCTATTAAAAATTATTAAATCCTTTATTAATATAATTAGGTCATTTACTTGTTAGGTATTTTTGCAGGTCATAATGGAATAAGGGGAAGGATCGAAGATATATTACGTGAGTATAGAAATATACATTTATTTAAATATAAGTTGAGATAATTGAAACGATTTTAATCTGCTTGTCTCTATTCATTCAATCGTTTCCAAGTGGCTTTAGCCCCTCTTTAAAGATTATTGAAAGAAGAATGTGCGTGCAGTCAGTAATAAATTTCTAAGCCTGGCTAATTAAATATTTTTATAGCTAAGAAACAAGCTTAGTCAAAGATACTATGATACGAGAGACGTTCATTAACTTATTGATAATTTGCAGAGCTCAAAGTAAACCTTAAGACTGCTCGCATAAGAGCTATGCTAAGTTTCTTTATACATTGACATAGTTCTAATATCATCTCGAATACATAAAAATAAAAAAGCTAAGTTCTATGTATGTTTTTATAAAATGGTTACATTTCTCATTTCGTTCGATTGAAAAGATTTCTAAAAGTTAGCAAATCTTGTGAGATGTGAGATTTGACTTTTGTCAAAGGTTCCACTTGAAATACAAATTTCGAAGCTTTGACTATGTTCCGGCTAAATTGAATTGTCAAGCACACAGTTAAATTTAAATTCTCTTCAAAGTTTTATATTTGCGTTTTCATATCTTCTGACGAGAACCATGTCAGTTCTTGCAAAGTTATGATTTAAACATTTATTAAGAATGAGATTTAAGACTATAATTTGCTTAAAATGCGTCTATGTTGTTCTTTCATCAATATTTCTTTTTCATCTCAAGCCAAGCAGTTAAACTTTTTAACTCAGTTACTTCTAAATTCTAAACACATTAATTTCATTTTTTAAAATTAAAAGAATTGCCACTAAAATGTCATTAAAACATTTGCAATTTAAATAAACTAACTGAATGCATATGATATCGATTATTCTTTTATTATACTTCTATTAAAAATTATTAAATCCTTTATTAATATAATTAGGTCATTTACTTGTTAGGTATTTTTGCAGGTCATAATGGAATAAGGGGAAGGATCGAAGATATATTACGTGAGTATAGAAATATACATTTATTTAAATATAAGTTGAGATAATTGAAACGATTTTAATCTGCTTGTCTCTATTCATTCAATCGTTTCCAAGTGGCTTTAGCCCCTCTTTAAAGATTATTGAAAAAAGAATTTGCGTGCAGTCAGTAATAAATTTCTAAGCCAACCTAATTAAATATTTTTATAGCTAAGAACCAAGCTAAGTCAAAGATACTATGATACGAGAGACGTTCATTAACTTATTGATAATTTGCAGAGCTCAAAGTAAACCTTAAGACTGCTCGCATAAGAGCTATGCTAAGTTTCTTTATACATTGACATAGTTCTAATATCATCTCGAATACATAAAAATAAAAAAGCTAAGTTCTATGTATGTTTTTATAAAATGGTTACATTTCTCATTTCGTTCGATTGAAAAGATTTCTAAAAGTTAGCAAATCTTGTGAGATGTGAGATTTGACTTTTGTCAAAGGTTCCACTTGAAATACAAATTTCGAAGCTTTGACTATGTTCCGGCTAAATTGAATTGTCAAGCACACAGTTAAATTTAAATTCTCTTCAAAGTTTTATATTTGCGTTTTCATATCTTCTGACGAGAACCATGTCAATTCTTGCAAAGTTATCAATTAAACTTTTATTAAGAATGAGATTTAAGACTATAATTTGCTAAAAATGCGTCTATGTTATTCTTTCATCAATATTTCTTTTTCATCACAAGCCAAGCAGTTAAACTTTATAACTCAGGTACTCAGAGACTCTAAACACCTTTACTTCATTTTTTAAAGTTAAAGGAATTGCCACTAAAATGTCATTAAAACATTTGCAATTTAAATAAACTAACTGAATGCATATGATATCGATTATTCTTTTATTATACTTCTATTAAAAATTATTAAATCCTTTATTAATATAATTAGGTCATTTACTTGTTAGGTATTTTTGCAGGTCATAATGGAATAAGGGGAAGGATCGAAGATATATTACGTGAGTATAGAAATATACATTTATTTAAATATAAGTTGAGATAATTGAAACGATTTTAATCTGCTTGTCTCTATTCATTCAATCGTTTCCAAGTGGCTTTAGCCCCTCTTTAAAGATTATTGAAAGAAGAATGTGCGTGCAGTCAGTAATAAATTTCTAAGCCTGGCTAATTAAATATTTTTATAGCTAAGAAACAAGCTAGTCAAAGATACTTGATACGAGAGACGTTCATTAACTTATTGATAATTTGCAGAGCTCAAAGTAAACCTTAAGACTGCTCGCATAAGAGCTATGCTAAGTTTCTTTATACATTGACATAGTTCTAATATCATCTCGAATACATAAAAATAAAAAAGCTAAGTTCTATGTATGTTTTTATAAAATGGTTACATTTCTCATTTCGTTCGATTGAAAAGATTTCTAAAAGTTAGCAAATCTTGTGAGATGTGAGATTTGACTTTTGTCAAAGGTTCCACTTGAAATACAAATTTCGAAGCTTTGACTATGTTCCGGCTAAATTGAATTGTCAAGCACACAGTTAAATTTAAATTCTCTTCAAAGTTTTATATTTGCGTTTTCATATCTACTGACGAGAACCATGTCAATTCTTGCAAAGTTATCAATTAAACTTTTATTAAGAATGAGATTTAAGACTATAATTTGCTAAAAATGCGTCTATGTTATTCTTTCATCAATATTTCTTTTTCATCACAAGCCAAGCAGTTAAACTTTATAACTCAGGTACTCAGAGACTCTAAACACCTTTACTTCATTTTTTAAAGTTAAAGGAATTGCCACTAAAATGTCATTAAAACATTTGCAATTTAAATAAACTAACTGAATGCATATGATATCGATTATTCTTTTATTATACTTCTATTAAAAATTATTAAATCCTTTATTAATATAATTAGGTCATTTACTTGTTAGGTATTTTTGCAGGTCATAATGGAATAAGGGGAAGGATCGAAGATATATTACGTGAGTATAGAAATATACATTTATTTAAATATAAGTTGAGATAATTGAAACGATTTTAATCTGCTTGTCTCTATTCATTCAATCGTTTCCAAGTGGCTTTAGCCCCTCTTTAAAGATTATTGAAAAAAGAATTTGCGTGCAGTCAGTAATAAATTTCTAAGCCAACCTAATTAAATATTTTTATAGCTAAGAACCAAGCTAGTCAAAGATACAATGATACGAGAGACGTTCATTAACTTATTGATAATTTACAGAGCTCAAAGTAAACCTTAAGACTGCTCGCATAAGAGCTTTGCTAAGTTTCTTTATACATTGACATAGTTCTAATATCATCTCGAATACATAAAAATAAAAAAGCTAAAGTTCTATGTATCTTTTTATAAAATGGTTACATTTCTCATTTCGTTCGATTGAAAAGAATTTCTAAAAGTTAGCAAATCTTGTGAGATGTGAGATTTGACTTTTGTCAAAGGTTCCACTTGAAATACAAATTTCGAAGCTTTGACTATGTTCCGGCTAAATTGAATTGTCAAGCACACAGTTAAATTTAAATTCTCTTCAAAGTTTTATATTTGCGTTTTCATATCTTCTGACGAGAACCATGTCAGTTCTTGCAAAGTTATGATTTAAACATTATTAAGAATGAGATTTTAAGACTATAATTTGCTTAAAATGCGTCTATGTTGTTCTTTCATCAATATTTCTTTTTCATCTCAAGCCAAGCAGTTAAACTTTTTAACTCAGTTACTTCTAAATTCTAAACACATTAATTTCATTTTTTAAAATTAAAAGAATTGCCACTAAAATGTCATTAAAACATTTGCAATTTAAATAAACTAACTGAATGCATATGATATCGATTATTCTTTTATTATACTTCTATTAAAAATTATTAAATCCTTTATTAATATAATTAGGTCATTTACTTGTTAGGTATTTTTGCAGGTCATAATGGAATAAGGGGAAGGATCGAAGATATATTACGTGAGTATAGAAATATACATTTATTTAAATATAAGTTGAGATAATTGAAACGATTTTAATCTGCTTGTCTCTATTCATTCAATCGTTTCCAAGTGGCTTTAGCCCCTCTTTAAAGATTATTGAAAGAAGAATGTGCGTGCAGTCAGTAATAAATTTCTAAGCCTGGCTAATTAAATATTTTTATAGCTAAGAAACAAGCTAGTCAAAGATACTATGATACGAGAGACGTTCATTAACTTATTGATAATTTGCAGAGCTCAAAGTAAACCTTAAGACTGCTCGCATAAGAGCTATGCTAAGTTTCTTTATACATTGACATAGTTCTAATATCATCTCGAATACATAAAAATAAAAAAGCTAAGTTCTATGTATGTTTTTATAAAATGGTTACATTTCTCATTTCGTTCGATTGA
>ARYC01011926.1:0-16169 GCA_000711775.1 Oxytricha trifallax | reverse complement strand
CTCTTCATAAGCTTTCTTAGACTCCTTAGTCTTATGAACTGAGAGGTTGTCAACAAACTGGATGATCTCTTAATCGTTGTATTTATCTCTCAGCTTATGTAGGAAATCTATATAATACTCTCGCTTAATAGAGCGAGGATGAATAACATAACTTTCTAAGCCAGAGTCTTCACTAATACCTGCTAAAATTGCATGAGTTACAACCTTTATTTTCTAATCGTAGACTTCTTTATTATCATACTTCTTATACCAAGATTTATTAATAAAGGTGTTGAAGGTAAACACAGCTTCATCAATGTGTATGAACTTGATGTTATTAGTAATAGCTCTCTGCATTTAATCATATATATAGTTTAAATTATTACTATAAAATGGCACTGTAAAATCAATCACTCTCTTCACTCTGTTGACAGTCTTGAAAGTAATACCATTTCTTCTATAAATATTGGCTATAGTTTAAGGAAATACGCATGTCAGGAAACTTGCGATGAAACATCACAGCTCGCTGGTCTAGTGGAAAGTGTGCCCAATATTTCAAAGTCTTCGAATCGCAGAGAAAGTCAATATGAGCCTGAGAAAACTTTTATTTTCTTTAAGGGTGCGTTCAAGAACCTGAGTTATAATGCTAAACAGCTAGCAAGCAGTGATACCTAACAGTTGAGGCACTCTTGCGTAATAACTTTGCTATAGCTACATAATTTAGTGCAAGTTTGGCTAAGTCTATATTAATAATCGTACCATACCTAAGCTTAAGCAGTAAATCTAAATATTACTCATCATAAATAGACACTAAATTACGCTAATTTCTATTTCTCATTTTGCAATTTGACCTAATTTCTCTACTAACCCCAATAAGACCCAACTATACCATTTAAATCAAAGCACTTATAAACCTCACTAAGAGGTTTTGGGGTTTTGAATGTGTTTTTTAAATGTGTTCATTCGAGGTTTTTTCGTTCTTTGAATATTTAAATATCTTCAAGCTTGCAACAATTGAGATTAAATTTTATTAAATTCGATGTATTTCAAATAAATATTCCGAATTTGAGTTATAGCATTTCTTTTTATTTATTTAGTTGCTTGACAAGGATAGAATTTAATGCATTTTTCGATGCTTTCTCATATCATAAAACTTTTTTCTTTGACAATTCCAGCATAAGGTTTCATAACAAAAAATAAATTTCAAGTTGCGATAGAGATTAGTGTAAATTTCTAGCTTTGCGATTGTAGAAATCATCAAATGACCTTTAAATTTATTGAGTTAAATTGAAATTTTATGATTAATTTTTGAAAAAATGGCAGATTTAAATTTATTTTTACATATGATAATTTGCTTTGATCTCTCGTCAAAGTCAAACTTCTATGTGTTGATTAAATCTGTAAGAACTGAATTTAAAATAAGTTTTCATGCTTTGGATTTCTAGAAATCATCTAAATTTGAAGCTTAGAAGAAAATTATGGCTTGTAACAATTTATAAATGAAAAATGGCATTCTTATTAATTAAAGACACTTTTACTTCGAACAATTATAAATATATACATTTCTATATTGCTTAGTAGAGAAGTATCCTTTTGAGAGTTTCATCGAAGTCCTAATATTCAAATCCAATTGCATATCTTTTAAAGTCAGAAACATTGCTATGCTAATTTTATGAGATGTAGTCCACCGCGACCGCTGACAAATGTACAGAATATAGCCATAGTCATTAAAATCTGGTGAGATTTATTTTATTATTTTTCTTAAAAATGTGAATTCCGAATGCCAGTCACTATAATTGAAACTTGATTTAGTTTACGAACGACTTGAACATAATGTAGTCACTCGATAAGCGTGAAACTACACAGATCTTTGTTTTTAATACTTGGCTATAAAAGCCGTGAATTGGCGTCACCCGGAATTCAGTCTAAGGATAGATGAGCTCAAAACTGACAAATTTTATGCATACGTTTCATTAGAATGTTTAATGATTTTTCTTATATTGTTAATAAACTTTAAGAAAGTGTATATTTAAAAGTGTCGTACTTTGGATCACCTAAATTTGAAGCAAAGAAGGAAATCATAGCTCGAAACAATATTGATTTTGAAAATGACATACAAATCCTTCATAGAAACTTTTAGATCTAACAATTAAGTTTATGTGAAGCAACTTAAGTCTCATTAATAATGTGTTTTTTAAATGTGTTCATTCGAGGTTTTTTCGTTCTTTGAATATTTAAATATCTTCAAGCTTGCAACAATTGAGATTAAATTTTATTAAATTCGATGTATTTCAAATAAATATTCCGAATTTGAGTTATAGCATTTCTTTTTATTTATTTAGTTGCTTGACAAGGATAGAATTTAATGCATTTTTCGATGCTTTCTCATATCATAGAACTTTTTTCTTTGACAATTCCAGCATAAGGTTTCATAACAAAATATAAATTTCAAGTTGCGATAGAGATAAGTGTAAATTACTAGCTTTGCGATTGTAGAAATCATCAAATGACCTTTAAATTTATTGAGTTAAATTGAAATTTTATGTTAAATTTTGAAAAAATGGCAGATTTAAATTTACTTTTACATATGAAAATTTGCTTCGATCTCTAGTCAAAGTCAAACTAATATGTGTTGATTAAATCTGTAAGAACTGAATTTAAAATAAGTTTTCATGCTTTGGATTTCTTGAAATCATCTAAATTTGAAGCTTAGAAGAAAATTATGGCTTGTAACAATTTATAAATGAAAAATGGCATTCTTATTATTTAAAGACACTTTTACTTCGAACAATTATAAATATATACATTTCTATATTGCTTAGTAGAGAAGTATCCTTTTGAGAGTTTCATCGAAGTCCTAAAATTCAAATCAAATTGCATATCTTTTAAAGTCATAAACATTGCTATGCTAATTTTATGAGATGTAGTCCAACGTTACCTATGACAAATGTACAGAATATAGCCATAATCATTAAAATCTGGTGAGATTTATTTTATTATTTTTCTTAAAAATGTGAATTTCGAATGCCAGTCACTATTATTGAAACTTGATTTAGTTTACGAACGCGACTTGAACATAATGTAGTCACTCGATAAGCGTGAAACTACACAGATCTTTGTTTTAAATGCTTGGCTATAAAAGCCGTGAATTGGCGTCACCCGGAATTCAGTCTAAGGATAGATGAGCTCAAAACTTACAAATTTTATGCATACGTTTCATAAGAATGTTTAATGATTTTTCTTATATTGTTAATAAACTTTAAGAAAGTGTTTATTTAAAAGTGTCGTACCTTGGATCACCTAAATTTGAAGCTAAGAAGGAAATCATAGCTCGAAACAATATTGATTTGGAAAATGACATACAAATCCTTCATAGAAACTTTTAAATCTAACAATTAAGTTTATGTGAAGCAACTTAAGTCTCATTAATAATGTGTTTTTTAAATGTGTTCATTCGAGGTTTTTTCGTTCTTTGAATATTTAAATATCTTCAAGCTTGCAACAATTGAGATTAAATTTTATTAAATTCGATGTATTTCAAATAAATATTCCGAATTTGAGTTATAGCATTTCTTTTTATTTATTTAGTTGCTTGACAAGGATAGAATTTAATGCATTTTTCGATGCTTTCTCATATCATAGAACTTTTTTCTTTGACAATTCCAGCATAAGGTTTCATAACAAAATATAAATTTCAAGTTGCGATAGAGATAAGTGTAAATTACTAGCTTTGCGATTGTAGAAATCATCAAATGACCTTTAAATTTATTGAGTTAAATTGAAATTTTATGTTAAATTTTGAAAAAATGGCAGATTTAAATTTATTTTTACATATGAAAATTTGCTTCGATCTCTCGTCAAAGTCAAACTTCTATGTGTTGATTAAATCTGTAAGAACTAAATTTAAAATAAGTTTTCATGCTTTGGATTTCTTGAAATCATCTAATTTTGAAGCTTAGAAGAAAATTATGGCTTGTAACAATTTATAAATGAAAAATGGCTTTCTTATTATTTAAAGACAATTTTACTTCGAACAATTATAAATATATACATTTCTATATTGCTTAGTAGAGAAGTATCCTTTTGAGAGTTTCATCGAAGTCCTAATATTCAAATCCAATTGCATATCTTTTAAAGTCAGAAACATTGCTATGCTAATTTTATGAGATGTAGTCCACCGCGACCGCTGACAAATGTACAGAATATAGCCATAGTCATTAAAATCTGGTGAGATTTATTTTATTATTTTTCTTAAAAATGTGAATTCCGAATGCCAGTCACTATAATTGAAACTTGATTTAGTTTACGAACGACTTGAACATAATGTAGTCACTCGATAAGCGTGAAACTACACAGATCTTTGTTTTTAATACTTGGCTATAAAAGCCGTGAATTGGCGTCACCCGGAATTCAGTCTAAGGATAGATGAGCTCAAAACTGACAAATTTTATGCATACGTTTCATTAGAATGTTTAATGATTTTTCTTATATTGTTAATAAACTTTAAGAAAGTGTATATTTAAAAGTGTCGTACTTTGGATCACCTAAATTTGAAGCAAAGAAGGAAATCATAGCTCGAAACAATATTGATTTTGAAAATGACATACAAATCCTTCATAGAAACTTTTAGATCTAACAATTAAGTTTATGTGAAGCAACTTAAGTCTCATTAATAATGTGTTTTTTAAATGTGTTCATTCGAGGTTTTTTCTTCAATCTTGCCACAATTGAGATTAAATTTTATTAAATTCGATGTATTTCAAATAAATATTCCGAATTTGAGTTATTGCATATCTTTTTATTTATTTAGTTGCTTGACAAGGATAGAATTTAATGCATTTTTCGATGCTTTCTCATATCATAGAACTTTTTTCTTTGACAATTCCAGCATAAGGTTTCATAACAAAATATAAATTTCAAGTTGTGATAGAGATTAGTGTAAATTTCTAGCTTTGCGATTGTAGAAATCATCAAATGACCTTTAAATTTATTGAGTTAAATTGAAATTTTATGTTAAATTTTGAAAAAATGGAAGATTTGAATTTATTTTTACATATGAAAATTTGCTTTGATCTCTCGTCAAAGTCAAACTTCTATGTGTTGATTAAATCAGTAAGAACTGAATTTAAAATAAGTTTTCATGCTTTGGATTTCTAGAAATCATCTAAATTTAAAGCTTAGAAGAAAATTATGGCTTGTAACAATTTATAAATGAAAAATGGCATTCTTATTATTTAAAGACACTTTTACTTCGAACAATTATAAATATATACATTTCTATATTGCTTAGTAGAGAAGTATCCTTTTGAGAGTTTCATCGAAGTCCTAATATTCAAATCCAATTGCATATCTTTTAAAGTCATAAACATTGCTATGCTAATTTTATGAGATGTAGTCCACCGCGACCTCTGACAAATGTACAGAATATAGCCATCATTCATAAAATCAAACTCGATTTAATTTACGAACGATTTGAACATCTTGTTGTCACTCGATAAGCGTGAAACTACACAGATCTTTGTTTTAAATGCTTGGCTATAAAAGCCGTGAATTGGCGTCACCCGGAATTCAGTCTAAGGATAGATGAGCTCAAAACTTACAAATTTTATGCATACGTTTCATAAGAATGTTTAATGATTTTTCTTATATTGTTAATAAACTTTAAGAAAGTGTTTATTTAAAAGTGTCGTACCTTGGATCACCTAAATTTGAAGCTAAGAAGGAAATCATAGCTCGAAACAATATTGATTTGGAAAATGACATACAAATCCTTCATAGAAACTTTTAAATCTAACAATTAAGTTTATGTGAAGCAACTTAAGTCTCATTTATAATGTGTTTTTTAAATGTGTTCATTCGAGGTTTTTTCGTTCTTTGAATATTTAAATATCTTCAAGCTTTCCACAATTGAGATTAAATTTTATTAAATTCGATGTATTTCAAATAAATATTCCGAATTTGAGTTATTGCATTTCTTTTTATTTATTTAGTTGCTTGACAAGGATAGAATTTAATGCATTTTTCGATGCTTTCTCACATCATAAAACTTTTTTCTTTGACAATTCCAGCATAAGGTTTCATAACAAAAAATAAATTTCAAGTTGTGATAGAGATTAGTGTAAATTTCTAGCTTTGCGATTGTAGAAATCATCAAATGACCTTTAAATTTATTGAGTTAAATTGAAATTTTATGTTAAATTTTGAAAAAATGGCAGATTTGAATTTATTTTTACATATGAAAATTTGCTTTGATCTCTCGTCAAAGTCAAACTTCTATGTGTTGATTAAATCTGTAAGAACTGAATTTAAAATAAGTTTTCGTGCTTTGGATTTCTAGAAATCATCTAAATTTTAAGCTTAGAAGAAAATTATGGCTTGTAACAATTTATAAATGAAAAATGGCATTCTTATTATTTAAAGACACTTTTACTTCGAACAATTATAAATATATACATTTCTATATTGCTTAGTAGAGAAGTATCCTTTTGAGAGTTTCATCGAAGTCCTAATATTCAAATCAATTGCATATCTTAAAGTCATAAACATTGATTTAAAATCTTTGTAAAATCCACAATAAAATGAATAATCAAGAATTTACTTACACTATTTTAATATTAATCTTTTTAAATCTAATTAAACATTACTCTATCTCGAAATTTTATAGACTTCGAGAAAGAGTGCGATATAGTATTAATATTTATTAAAATTACTAATAACTGAAAATAAATGAAATGTAGGTTTAAAATATTGAAATGTTAATTATTTATTAATTTAGATCTTACATTATATTAAAAATTATAATTAAAATTAAGCAAAAAACTTTAAAATATATACTTAGATGATTGAATTATACAAATTATGAATAACTTTAATTATTAAAAATAATTAACATTTCAATATTTTAAACCTACATTTCATTTATTTTCATTTATTAGTAATTTTAATAAATATTAATACTCTATCGCACTCTTTCTCGAAGTCTATAAAATTTCGAGATAGAGTAGTTTTTAATTAGATTTAAAAAGATTAATATTAAAATAGTGTAAGTAAATTCTTGATTATTCATTTTATTTTGGATTTTACAAAGATTTTAACTCATTGCTATTGCTAATTTAGAGATGTAGTCCACCGTCGACCGCTGAAAATGTACAGAATTAGCCATAGGTCATTAAAATCAACTTGATTTAGTTTACGAACGACTTGAACTAATGTAGTCACTCGATAAGCGTGAAACTACACAGATCTTTGTTTTTAATGCTTGGCTATAAAAGCCGTGAATTGGCGTCACCCGGAATTCAGTCTAAGAATAAATGAGATCAAAACTAACAAATTTTATGCATACGTTTCATAAGATTGTTTAATGATTTTTCTTATATTGTTAATAAACTTTATAGAAAGTGTTTATTTAAAAGTGTCGTACTTTGGATCACCTAAATTTGAAGCTAAGAAGGAAATCATAGCTCGAAACAATATTGATTTTGAAAATGACATACAAATCCTTCATAGAAACTTTTAGATCTAACAATTAAGTTTATGTGAGCAACTTAAGTCTCATTTATAATGTGCTTTTTAAATGTGTTCATTCGAGGTTTTTTCGTTCTTTGAATATTTAAATATCTTCAAGCTTTCCACAATTGAGATTAAATTATATTAAATTCGAAGTATTTCAAATAAATATTCCGAATTTGAGTTATTGCATATCTTTTTATTTATTTAGTTGCTTGACAAGGATAGAATTTAATGCATTTTTCGATGCTTTCTCACATCATAAAACTTTTTTCTTTGACAATTCCAGCATAAGGTTTCATAACAAAAAATAAATTTCAAGTTGTGATAGAGATTAGTGTAAATTTCTAGCTTTGCGATTGTAGAAATCATCAAATGACCTTTAAATTTATTGAGTTAAATTGAAATTTTATGTTAAATTTTGAAAAAATGGAAGATTTGAATTTATTTTTACATATGAAAATTTGCTTTGATCTCTCGTCAAAGTCAAACTTCTATGTGTTGATTAAATCAGTAAGAACTGAATTTAAAATAAGTTTTCATGCTTTGGATTTCTAGAAATCATCTAAATTTAAAGCTTAGAAGAAAATTATGGCTTGTAACAATTTATAAATGAAAAATGGCATTCTTATTATTTAAAGACACTTTTACTTCGAACAATTATAAATATATACATTTCTATATTGCTTAGTAGAGAAGTATCCTTTTGAGAGTTTCATCGAAGTCCTAATATTCAATCCAATTGCATACTTTTTAAAGTCATACATTGAGTTAAAATCTTTGTAAAATCCACAATAAAATGAATAATCAAGAATTTACTTACACTATTTTAATATTAATCTTTTTAAATCTAATTAAACATTACTCTATCTCGAAATTTTATAGACTTCGAGAAAGAGTGCGATATAGTATTAATATTTATTAAAATTACTAATAACTGAAAATAAATGAAATGTAGGTTTAAAATATTGAAATGTTAATTATTTATTAATTTAGATCTTACATTATATTAAAAATTATTATTAAAATTAAGCAAAAAACTTTAAAATAATATACTTAGATGATTGAATTATACAAATTATGAATAACTTTAATTATTAAAAATAACTAACATTTCAATATTTTAAAACTACATTTCATTTATTTTCATATATTAGTAATTTAAATAAATAATAATACTCTATCGCACTATATCTCGAAGCCTATAAAATTTCGAGATAGAGTAGTTTTTAATTAGATTTAAAGATTAATATTAAAATAGTGTAAGTAAATTCTTGATTATTCATTTTATTTTGGATTTTACAAAGATTTTTACTCATGTTTCTAATTTTATGAGATGTAGTCCACCCGACCGCTTGGAAAATTTACGATTACATAGTCATTAAATCAAACTTGATTATTACGAACGATTGAACATAATGTAGTCACTCGATAAGCGTGAAACTACACAGATCTTTGTTTTAAATGCTTGGCTATAAAAGCCGTGAATTGGCGTCACCCGGAATTCAGTCTAAGGATAGATGAGCTCAAAACTTACAAATTTTATGCATACGTTTCATAAGAATGTTTAATGATTTTTCTTATATTGTTAATAAACTTTAAGAAAGTGTTTATTTAAAAGTGTCGTACCTTGGATCACCTAAATTTGAAGCTAAGAAGGAAATCATAGCTCGAAACAATATTGATTTGGAAAATGACATACAAATCCTTCATAGAAACTTTTAAATCTAACAATTAAGTTTATGTGAAGCAACTTAAGTCTCATTAATAATGTGTTTTTTAAATGTGTTCATTCGAGGTTTTTTCGTTCTTTGAATATTTAAATATCTTCAAGCTTGCAACAATTGAGATTAAATTTTATTAAATTCGATGTATTTCAAATAAATATTCCGAATTTGAGTTATAGCATTTCTTTTTATTTATTTAGTTGCTTGACAAGGATAGAATTTAATGCATTTTTCGATGCTTTCTCATATCATAAAACTTTTTTCTTTGACAATTCCAGCATAAGGTTTCATAACAAAAAATAAATTTCAAGTTGCGATAGAGATTACTGTAAATTTCTAGCTTTGCGATTGTAGAAATCATCAAATGACCTTAAAATTTATTGAGTTAAATTGAAATTTTATGTTAAATTTTGAAAAAATGGCAGATTTGAATTTATTTTTACATATGAAAATTTGCTTTGATCTCTCGTCAAAGTCAAACTTCTATGTATTGATTAAATCTGTAAGAACTGAATTTAAAATAAGTTTTCGTGCTTTGGATTTCTAGAAATCATCTAAATTTGAAGCTTAGAAGAAAATTATGGCTTGTAACAATTTATAAATGAAAAATGGCATTCTTATTATTTAAAGACACTTTTACTTCGAACAATTACAAATATATACATTTCTATATTGCTTAGTAGAGAAGTATCCTTTTGAGAGTTTCATCGAAGTCCTAATATTCAAATCCAATTGCATATCTTTTAAAGTCATAAACATTGCTATGCTAAATTTATGAGATGTAGTCCACCGTTACCTCTGACAAATGTACAGAATATAGCCATAGTCATTAAAATCTGGTGAGATTTATTTTATTATTTTTCTTAAAAATGTGAATTCCGAATGCCAGTCACTATTATTGCTAAAATAGATAAAAATAGGAAATATAATAAATTAATCAAAATTTAAATTTAATATATCAATTTTAACCAATTTTACTTTTCGATTCTATTTGAACACTTATACACCATGATCGAAGAATTTCTCAAATTTTATCAGTATTGTTAGTTGTATGAGTAGAAATCATAAATTTTAAAACTGTAACCTTATCTGAGTAGCCAGTTGCAAGTTTTATTGTCTTACACATAAATTCATTGCTAGTGATTGGAATCATTGACTAAATTTCATCGATTGAGAGTGGAATCACCATAAATGGTCAATAACTCGTTGCTTGTTGAGTGTTTTGTCAAATTTGAGACCCTATCGTTTTCTCCATGTTTTAAAACCCCCAGCTCAGCAACTTTCAAGTCCTGCTCGACTGTTTGAGGCACCAAATTTGGCAGCTTTAGTGGAGGAGGAGCCAAAATGACGATTTTAATGAGCGAAAATTAGAGAGGTTTTTGGATTTTTGGTTTGATTAGTTAAAATTAAAATTTAAAAGTGTGATATGTAATAAGGGGGCTTTTAATCAATAAATTTGACGATTAAACTGCTGTTTCTGTATGTATTGATGTCATGACTTCAATAGCTCCTGCACCCCAACTCATCGTCTTTCATATCAATCTCACACAAATCCATGCTTGATGGTGCTGCACCACTGCTTCACGCTGAAAGCCCAGAGCTTGTTGACGTCTGTCTTGGTCATTGCCTTCAGAATCTGCGAAAGCCGCTTCACCAGGTGGATCCTATGAAAAGTTAGGCCCAAAATACTTACTTGCTGTCTGCTTGCTCCTAGCGGAGGTGCCTCTTGATGTATGAGAACAACTGCTCGATGGGGTTAAGCCAGGGTGAGTACTCTGCGTTGAAAAGGACAGTGACCTTGAACTTCCTAGCAGTCTCCAGCACCTCTGAATACTTGTGAATGACTGCGTTGTCCATGAGCAGCACGATCTTTTTATGGGCGAGATCTTTGTCTGTGCGCAGCTGGCGCAGGGTGTGATAGAGGAAGTTCTCGAACAGCACGGCATCGAAGGCCCCATCAATGATTTGACTAGAGATCAGCTGGTCCTTGGTGATGGCTGCCACAAAGCTCATCGAAAATTGCTATCTCTTAGTGGATTCCTTGGTGATTGAGAGATTTTGAGCCAAGACCCCGTAAGACCCCAACCGCTGGTTGACTTGCTGCTTCGCGACTGCGATGGGAGTATAAGTGAATGATGGTAAGGCCTCAATTGCATCGACTACAGCTTGGGTTGCTTGATTACTGCCCTTAATGGACTTAGGGAACTTAGAATCATCTATAGATGTGTCAATATCCATAGAATTTGCTTACTTTCCTGTCGATTGTTTGTGATTTGGCTGCTGCTTTGAGGCCTGCTGGACAGCTGCAAGCGTCGGGGAGTGATGCATGCCATATTTTCATTGCCATTCGCGCTCAATACCTCGCTGCCCTTGCGTTGAGTTGATTATAGTCTGAGACTGGCCAGGTTCTGGACCAATGGAGTGAGAGCAGAAGCAGATTTGAGAGGGGTTTATGGTTAGCTGCTTGATTTCTTGGAGGAGCTCTATATTCTGATCGCGCTGAAGCGCTTCTGCAGGGATGTCTATTGAGCACTGCCCTCTGGGGCTTCTAGGATAGGTGACAGCTGAGTATACTTGTATTTGTCGCTGCATTTGACAGGGGTGGCAGCGAGGCTTTACTCCTTAACCTCAAAGATATGCTGTCTCTAGGCGGAAGATTTCCTCCGTAACTTTCTAAAGATCGATTTCGAATTTGGCCTTGAAATTTTAGATGGAACAATTCCAGATCCAGCCACTATTTGTGCAGTATTGCCAATTTAGTCTTCTTAAGCTACTATAGAACCCTTACCATCAGATTTGACATCTCTCGAGCTGCTGATGACGCTGTATTCAAATAGTTAAGCAATAGCAGCAATACTTACCTCGGGGTTCCCAGAATTGCTTGGGGTCTCAGAATTTCAGCTTTCATGTCACTTTCATCTTGAATTGAAACTTGGTTTTTCAAAAATGGGGTGTTCGGGGTCTTCATTTTATCATACTTTCTGGCCCCATTGATTATATATGTGTTCGATTCGATGTTAGAGTTGCCAACTAGCATCTCGCCATACTGGATGACATCGTCGGTGACGAGAACCTCAGTCTTACTAACTGCAGGGGCCAGAGAGGAGTCAACTTATTGGTTTTCCTTGTGAAGGGCAGTTGAATTGAAACTCCATTGCTTTGTCGGCATGTAATCGCTCCTGAAGTTGGATTCATCCACTGATATGATCACTGCATCTTCCAAGAATAGCTGCGCGAGCAGTCTTGACACCCAAAGTCTCTCTCGTTGAAGGATGGGTCTCTATACTTCGCATTGGCGTTCTGGCTTTGCCAAATCGTAAATGGAAACTTTCCTTGAGTACCTTTAATAGCGTAGCAACGCTGGGCACTGTTAGGTTCTTATATTCTTAGTCCTTACTCTGCAATTCAAGCAAGTTATCATGCAGGCGCCAGCCAGTGATCTTGTAGATGCCTTGCTGTTCAAGTATAGTAGCAATCGCCTTCAGCAACAGCGGGTTGCTCCGCGTATTCTTCCTCCCATTCTTGAGCTTTTGTTTTGGATTCAGCACTCTGTGCTCCACCTCATACTTAAACTTCTCGATTGCTTTGTATACAAATCGTCGATCCACACCCATCTCAAGTGCTATATCCTTGGGTTTCATGCCCTATACCTTGTATTGTTAAACCACTTAGATTTTCTTTAGCGCCAGCTTCGCATCTCGGCGTTTCAGGTAAGGATTCTTAAAGGATCCATTCATTGGTTAATGGTTTGAGTACTCACGATTTGATAAATCGAAAACCCCACCCTGCTCTTTCATGAAGTCTTGCAGGCCTTACCACAGCTCATCGTTCTACTTTATCTGCAGGTTCTTATGCATTACATTAGAGTTTCTCTACCTTGTATGCTGTTATGGCTTTCTAATCATTCGAAGGTAGTGCTCAAGGCCATAACAAAGCTAGTCATCAGTTGCCAAACTTGAAATATCGACTGACGATGATACTGCTCACTCAACATTGTCCAATGGCAGTCGTATGATTTGTCCACCCAGAATTCCCATCGTTGATGGCGGCACCTACCCATTGTTAAGGAGAGTACCTGAGGTGTAAGTGAGCTTCAATGGCTTAGGAATTGAGGGGAAGTTGGTGCCTAGTACGACCGATGTCCACTTGAGTATATTCTTCTACTATGGCTTCAGCGCACTCTGCTTGATTTCCTCTAACTCTTGATTGCAGAGAAACCCGAAGTTCAGAATCGACTGCGATGAAAAACTGTGTTGAGAGTGAGAATTAATAGACTATTCATCACTTCTAATATACTACGACAGCTATTCCATGTAAGGAGGGATTTTGGGGTTTTGAAATAAATTAAAATAGAAATATAAATACAAGTATGCAATATTAAAATCAGCAGTGTATAGTAATGATTGCTGTTGATAGAGGTATGAATTATATGTGATTAATTATTTAACATGCTGAATTTAAACTTCAATATAACGAATTCACCTAAACTCACTCTCATTCGTAAATCCACTCTTCTTTATCACCTCTTACAATCAAGTAGGCAGTTGCATGCTCGAAGCAGTGAGATCCTGTCACTGTTCCCATGTTGAGGGCTTTCTTGATTCTTGCTAATCTGAGTTACAGGTGGGGTGGTAGCAAATTCTAAGGTTGAGTCTTGCGCTGGCTAGTTCTCTTCGATATTTGACTCTTTAGATACTGTATAGTACCCTTGTGGATTTTAGTGTTCGGGTGAAGGAGGTGGCATATCAAATTCTCGTATCTCTTTGCTATAGATAGTAGTTCCTCGCCTTTGCTGGTCCTGATGTGAAAGGCTCTAAGGGACTTGTTTTCATTTAACCACTGCTCGAGATAGGTGATGAGGCATTGATGCTGGAACGATGTGGACTTGTAAGAGAAACTCATGAAATGATTAGCAAGCCTTTGAAACACCATCGCCATGTACCATCCTTGCTCAAACAAACTCTTGGCATTCTGACTTTACTTTGATGATGGTTGGTAGGGTAGTTGGCCCTTGCGGGGTCTCTCTTTGTAGGTGCCAGGCCTCCAGCTTATATGTGTTTTTGAATGAATGAAATTAAACTTGGAGCAGCCTAAGAAATCAAAGATATCGATGTCGATTTTCTCATTGGTCCTTAAATTTTCAAGAGCCTCTGCACAGTTTGGATTGGACTCGTCAAGATAGGCAGCGAATGTATTGTTGACACACCTAACCATTTGGCTGTTGAGGTAAGACTCAAAAATAGAACGTTTAGTCTCTTGCATCAGCCCAATAACTTTGGGGTTCACGAATTCTATCGTAAATAAGAATAGAGATATATATCTTACTTATGGACTGTTCCTTGATTCTAGTATTTAATATATTAACATGGCTTGAGAGTATACTAAAGATTTTAGCTAATATATTTGCTCTTGATAAAGTTATATGTCAAGTGTAAGGTATTCGAAATACACACCTTCAAGAATCTCACCTCTGGCGAGCAGCTGGTGTTGCATTCAGACCTAAATTATTGAATATTTAATATAATTACTGGCTTTGCTGGAATTGGAATATTCTACAATGGTTTGAGCGTGCTAAGAATTTTCCAGTGTGGCTTCACGTTAAGTTGCAGCTGCTTGAACTCCCATGCCTTCTCTGGGAAGTTAAAGAAATCACTCTTATCAGGCGCTTGAGTCTATGGCATTATTTTAGCTGATATCACACTTTAGACTTTCATTTCTATTGGTGCCTATACCTCCAAGATTTACAAAGGCTCTTGATTTTGAGTGCGATCTTGGGCGAATGCCTGTTCTAGCTTCTCTTCTTCAAGCTCAAGATTTACTGCATGTTAAGAAGCAATGTGCTTCTTAAGGGTTCTCTTTTGTAGAACTTTTCCACTTATTCCACACTGTGCTTGTTAGGATTGGCTCGCAGCATTGATATACCTGGCATTGGAATTAAATTACATATTCTTACTTTTATGATACTGCACTTTGCCTTCCGACCTTCTACTTGCTCTGGAGGTAAGGAATCATATACTAATTTAACTTTAAATTATATATATTAGGGACATACATTAATAATTGCTTGCATACTTGCATTCCAGTATTCCTATAGTTAATATTGTCAAAAGTGGGAAATTTGTATAAATATAAAGGTGTCTGCTAAGGTAAGAGTAGTGTTAGTGTTGACTTTAGCTATACTTTACCTGCTTTTATAGATTTATAGATGGCATTAAAGTCAACTGGTGCAAATGCTTAGGCATCCATTGATGCAGAGGTGATGAACACGATTAGAATGAAAATTTCAACGATTTAGGGGCATAATTAGTTTAGTTTAAGTTTGATTTTGATTTAATTATAAAATTATAACTATGACATTAAAAACTTATTATATTTTACTCTTTTTATAAATCCTCTTGCTCCAACACCTCCTCTCACTCTCTAATTTAGCTTATTTTAACGTTTACGAGTATTCTCGATACTTAAACATCAAAATTGCTGGAGCAATCGAAATAATTCAAGATTTTAGAGTGATAAATTTTGTATAGTAAAAATTCTATAAATCAACCATCAGATCGGTAGGTTGAGACCCCTAATTTCTGATATGTCTTTAAGACCAAGCGACCCCTCCTCATTTCCCTCGTATGCATCTTGGAGTTCGACTCGACCTCTCAGATCACTCCCAAACCTATTTCTAAAAATCAGGAAGATGGTTTGCAACATTACTAATACCATTTGCCTAAGAAAAAGTGGTTGGAACCGCGGATTTAGAGGGGTGGTTATTATAATATTATCGGCTATAACCAAAACTACTAGTAATACCCCTTACAGATTATAGAGTATGATTTATATGATTTTACAAAAATTATTTTCCAATCTCCTCCCCATGCCACCATCCCAACCCAAACATTGCTAATACACTCTAGATCGACGAGATGGAAGGAAAGAAGCCGATTGGTGGTGGGAGTGGCTATATCT
>ARYC01011925.1:0-11566 GCA_000711775.1 Oxytricha trifallax | reverse complement strand
AGTTTTGAATTGCGCCAACAAAAAAGTATTAATAAATATTAAATGTAAATTGCAGTCTTCCACACAAAGAACCTCAATAAAGTCATTGTCTATTATCCAAAACAGTTCTAAACTTACTTCATCGTGTAGCTTAGCCCTCAACTAACAAGATCTATATAGTTTCGCTCACTTTTAAATTGATTCAAGGGCTCAGTGAGCTTAAACGAGATAATTTTATCTGTAAAAAGCTTAATAAATTAACGGCACTTGAATTCTTTAGATCCTAACATTTTAATGAGGGCAGATTTCTTCAATCTGATTTAAAATTCACGTAAATTGGATGGTCAATTAGTACTATAGCTCGAGACAATCTTCTCTTTCGTGGTTTGGGGTACCCCACGGGAAGACCTCGAAAAACTCGATTTAAAGTTTTGAATTGCGCCAACAAAAAAGTATTAATAAATATTAAATGTAAATTGCAGTCTTCCACACATAGAACCTCAATAAAGTCATTGTCTATTATCCAAAACTGTGCTAAACTTACTTCATCGTGAAGCTTAGCTCTCAACTAACAAGATCTATATAGTTTCGCTCACTTTTAAATTGATTCAAGGGCTCAGTGAGCTTAAACGAGATAATTTTATCTGTAAAAAGCTTAATAAATTAACGGCACTTGAATTCTTTAGATCCTAACATTTTAATGAGGGCAGATTTCTTCAATCTGATTTAAAATTCACGTAAATTGGATGGTCAATTAGTACTATAGCTCGAGACAATCTTCTCTTTCGTGGTTTGGGGTACCCCACGGGAAGACCTCGAAAAACTCGATTTAAAGTTTTGAATTGCGCCAACAAAAAAGTATTAATAAATATTAAATGTAAATTGCAGTCTTCCACACAAAGAACCTCAAGAAAGTAATTGTCTATTATCCAAAACATTGCTTAAATTACTTCATCGTGTAGCTTAGCTCTCAACTAACAAGATCTATATAGTTTCGCTCACTTTTAAATTCATTCAAGGGCTCAGTGTGCTTAAACGAGATAATTTTATCTGTAAAAACCTTAATAAATCAACGGCACTTGAATTCTTTAGATCCTAACTTTTTAATGAGGGCAGATTTCTTCAATCTGATTTAAAATTCACGTAAATTGGATGGTCAATTAGTACTATAGCTCGAGATAATCTATACAATACTTGTTACTCTATGGGCTGTTGGAAGATTAGTGTTTGCGTATTTCAAGACCCACTTCGTGAATTGAGTGTTAGAAGAGCATGATGTAGTAACTTCATATGCGCTTAGAATGTTGTTATAAAGACATAGCCTCAAAGAGCAATTTAGATAGAGTAGTATTATAATCACTTCTTCCTAAACATTGATCAACTTCAGCTCTCTTGGCATGTTAGCATGCTTCCTTGGTGTGAAGAAGTCGTATTATAGCTCTAAGGTACCAGCGTGGGTAGGAACGGTAGAGACTCCAAATAGTGCAGACTGCACTGTGAAATGCTTAAATATTCTTCTGCCTCCCTATTCGCAACAGCTCTGCGTCATCATTGAAGTCTCAAAGATAAAAATAGAATCCACAAGGCGTCTTACACTACAAAATAGATAAAATGTCTCTGTCTAGAATGGAAAAGGACAGCAGGCTAAAGAGATTGGCAGCTTTAAAAGTTATGATATTTTTTCCATTTCCCCAATCTATCAACACTAAATGTGTAAACCATCGCTTTGGGAAACTCCAATTGCCTTTTAGGAAACAGTGATGCTCGATTATCTCTGCTTCTCGAGGAGATGTCTGAGTTGGAAGTTCCACCGTCGTGAGATAGAACGAGGCGGTTCAAGTGGTGTTCCTAAGCGCTTGCCAATCTTCCGTTTATACCCCATATCGACTGCAATACTGAAAGTTAAAAATCGAAGGAATAATTTAGCTACTAAATTAGAAGAAATCTTTAAGGAATTCTATTGCAACTGTCTATCGGACTTATTTGAATATCTCGAAAAGGTGTGTGGTATCACAGGATTATCTGTCACAAAGTGTAGTGAAAATAAGGAAGACAGGAGGCTGAAAATAAAGATATACAGACATCTTAGATTCTGGCAATGCTAATTAACTTGGGTGCATTTGTTTATTAGAGGTGCATCAGCTTTTCCTTTCACTATTGTTACCTAGGAAATAGACTGCTAAGTTAGCCTGAAAATTAAGATGAAATCAAAGAGGGGGAAGATGATAGAATTATGCAGAATACCTTAAGAGTTTAGCTATCTAGACACTATGACCTAGATATCGCAATAACTGGACATTCCTGGGAGGTTGTTGAATTTTATAAACTTGGGGAGGTTCAACAAACTGTATGACGTTCATTGTCAATAAACAAAGTAATTACTTTCACTCAGTGCATAATAATAAACTATCTGCAAATATTTACACAGACTCTTTAGCATCATTAATATTTATTAATTAAAATTTCATATCACAAAAAAATTTACGCAAATCTTTATATATATATATATATATATATATATATATATATATATATCTATATATATAATTTTTTAATTGTATTTGACCTATTTTCAATTATTTATATTGAATTCTGATTTGATGTGATGCCAGAATTGAATTTTAACTAATCTATAATTGATGTAAACTGGCAAATGTTTCCCTCTACTTTAATTAGGTATTTTTAACAATCTTTTACTTATCTTCTTATTATGTTTGAGGTTTTTTTCTTCTTCAAGAGTGACTGCAGTTTAAGCCAATAGAGTTCCCATGTTCCCTAACGCTTCCGCAGCTTCAAAGATTCTTAATCCAAATATTAAAAACTAATTCTAATAATTATGAATGACATTTTTGCCTTATTAATAGAAGCAGTAAATTCTAGTCCTTCAATAATTACTGTACTTTTAATGCTTAAACTTACGAACATCAAATTGAATGAAGCTGTTAATTCATGAACCAGCAATTAACAATACTAAATAAGTTATTAAAAATACTCAATTGCCAATTTCTCTACTAATCAGAATGTTTTTTGTTTAATTTAAGTAACTAAAGGTAGCCAAAAGACTGCTAGGTCATTCAATGCAACTAGTTGGGTCGATAAATATTACTTAAGAAAACATTTTAGCAGTAATTTATATCTGTCATTCCTATTTTAAGTGCAGATTAGATCACAAGTTATTGGGTGACAGTCACACTTACTATGTAAACCTTTTGATTATTTTTATGACCACATTAACCAGCAGAGGTATAACTGGCACCATTAGTGATAATTATTTATCAAAGATCTATTATATAAAAATGGTATATAAACAAAGTGAAAGAGAAAATGTGATATTTAATTAAAGTAATACTATTCATTAATCAATGATACTATAAAAACTTCTATATAAAAAATGGACAAAGAATGCACCAAAGAATTATTTTAATGGCAAAAAGCCTGAGCTGATAGACATTTGGCCAATTCAATAAAGATAACTGCTCGTTTCAAATGATTAGTAAATCATTAGTTAATGATTCTCGGGAATACAAGTGCTTAAAAATATCATGCTGTAAAGAAGTCTATTGCATCTATGCCAAGACCTTTCGTACTATTTGACTAGTCATAACAGGAACCTAGAATAAACAATATAAGGTTTAGAGTATTATAAATATAAATTACCTCGACGGAAAAAGATGATTGGAATGAAAGTTAGCACTTTTCTTTAGAACTGGATAACTATGAGTGTTTCTTTCTAGACTGCTCTCATGAATACGCAATAGACAGCGCAATAAAATTATAAGCTTTTATAAAATTGATTTAGTCTAATAGTTTAGCAGACCTGAGGATAGATCCATCTAAGTGCTTACAAGCAGACTTCTAAAATAATTCACGACCACTCGTTTGAAGTATGAGGATCCCAAATAGTTCCCACTAGTTAATATTTTTATATTGACATCCTGTAAACCATGATCAATCAACAATGACTTACTTATTAACTCCAAGCATTATAGTATCTGGGAGCTTAATATCTAATTCCCTGAAAAATCTTATGCACTTTACAAATCAAATTAATGGCTCATAAATATCTTTTATTGGCATGGGAACTTTGAAAGAAACATCTAAAATTAATAAGAAATTTTTATTTTATAAAGGTATTTACTATTGATGATTAACTTAAATTGAGGGAGCTAATGAAGAAATCAGATGTTAACCACTTACACTCACCCTAAAGCTAAATAAGTAGCACAGTGGTTAAAATCTTATCGTTTTGAATAGTGCAAATCATTTCAGCGCTATCAAGAATTATACCTTCAATTTAGAGTACTCTAAGGGGAGAAGATCATATCATATTGTTTAGTTTTGACTTACTCTCTGCCAGATAAGCCTCTGTATCGGATAAGATAGATCATCTCAATCTTTGATGGCCAATCGAATGATTATAAATGACACTAATGTGATAACAATAACTAAGAAACGCTGTCATTTTTAATTCAAGAGAACGAAAACTTCAGTAATTCCTTGAAAGTTTAAGAAGAAGAACGGCATGAAGCCTTACTACTTATTTTTGATTCATGAAAAGGATAAACTTATTAAATAATAACTTAGTTTTTATAACAACTTTTAAGATTAAATATTCATAATAAATATTTAGAAATTACCAGCACAACTTTTGGTACAGAAAAATCTTAAAAAAAATATATTTTAATATACCACAAAATTATGAATCAAAATAATTACTGAGACAGAGAATTTTAATGTAACAATTACAATATTAAATAAAAGCAAAATGTAATTGGAGGTAGAGGTTATCAGGCTCACACGACAATAATTCTTTATGTACAAAAATCCAAAAATTAAATGAATATGTTGAAAGAGTTTATAGCAAAATATTAACTTACCTTTATATTTAATACAAATATCTATTATCTTATTTACTTAATACATAAAACTATTTTTACATTATAACTTTTACACTGTATTTTCCATTAATTTTAGTTTTATTATGTTTTTTTTTTATATTTCATAAATAACATTAAGTTATAAAACATTAATAAAGCAAAATCAATGTCAATTTGATGAAATTACCAATTAAACAAGAATGTTAGCTATAAATAAAATTATTAATATTTCTGTTAGAAATTTATATAATACCATTTTCACTATTTTAAATATTTTTACAACATAATTTTATATAATTTAATTATTATAATTCATAGATAAATTAAATAATTAGTAAATTAAAAATATAAATAAACAATTTATATAAAAGAATTTAAAATTTGGGAGAAATGAAAAATTAATAACAAACAAAACCCATTATGTAAATTTAAATACAGGAGATAATTTATATATAAAAGAGCATCATTACTAAATAAGACAATTAAAGTAATAAATTCAATAAATATATCAGAATGCTTAAGAGTGAAAACATAGAGAGTATAAGCAACAATTGATGTTCTATAATTCCTAATATTGCTGGAGATACTCTGCTTAGACAGTAAGACCTCACGAGATTCATTGTAATGCTTTCCTTCCTTTCTGTTAACATGACACATTCGGTTTGGGTCTTCGCTCTTTATCGCGGCTCTTCAACAAGTACAATATTCAATACATGAGCTTCTAGATGACAGAATGTTGACATTTTTGTCAGAATGTTGATATATATGTAGAGATTCATAAACAGATTCTTAAAGATAAAAATAATAGGGAATCTACTGCTCCTTTAGTGGTAAGTAATAGCACAGCCTCATATCTGTTTCGTTGAGTATATCTGATTTCTAACCTACAGCAATGGCTTAATGGGCTTCTTCATAAATTGATCAAAATACTTACATTGAGATATCAGGCATTTTTGGAATTTCATTGTTGCAATCGAAGTAAGGGGTGAACCTATGAATTGCTGCCTGCCAGTAGTACATTTGATTCTTAATGAATAGACGCAGGGAGATGTAAACTCCAACTGAGACATCTATCCCAGGGGCTGAAATAATCGAACATTTTTGTTTCTCATGCTTTACTAAAGCCATTTAGCCAGGGGCTTTTTTCCATGTATATTAGTACTATTGTTAATAAACATAAAGCAACCAAAAGTTTTATAATAATTAAAGTATAGGATTTATTTAAAATTTAATTTTAAATTAAAAACCACCTTATCCCTATATGTATAAATCTTTTATATAGATCTTCATAGTTTATATTGATTGTTTGGGTTTGATTGCTTCTCCTACGCTTGGTCTTATTTTATAATGTATTAAATTTCATTTAGATTCTGATGTTATTTTGCTCTATTATTTTTAATAAATTGTTAAGAACTAGGTATATATTGCTTAAATTGAATATTATGGAGTAAATAAAAATAATATTACAATTATTAGATTTTCTGGACAAACAACTATGTAATTTAATTAATTTAATACTTAGATAAGTTTATTATAGCAAATATAAAATGTTCTTATTTTGTTCATAATATCAGATTCAAAATTATAAATAAACCCTGGGTGCTGTTTCAGCTTTTAAATCAAAACTTTGTTAAGAGTAAATTGATCATTTCGTAGAGTATTCTTACATTAATTTACCTCTTGAGTCATTCCTCAAACTTAATTATATGAAAGTGTTTGAATATATCAGCTTAGAATTTACCCAAAAATTCTTTATCTAATTTTGATAAATTTTTACTGAATCAATTCATTAAATATACAACAATCAATTAATTAGTAAAACAAGGTTTTTTTGTAATTTTTCAGATCAGCCAAATTAAAAGAAAACGTCTAAGCCAAGCTAATTAAGTAATTGAAGCGTAATGATTTAATCATTTTAGAGGACTTATAATATCAGAATTGTTATTAATTAGAGTGTTTCAACTTTTACCATTGCATTGATTTACGATAAAATTAAGCTTTTTATAATAAGAAAAATACATAATTATTGGCTAATAAAAGTTGGAGTCAATATTTGTTTGAGTGGTAATGGTTTTAATAAGTATGCTTTTTGTATAAATTTCAGTTTAGGAACTAATTAATAGGGAATTATATGGAATAATAGACAGATCTTGAACATAATAGCTAAATTTTTACTAGCTAAAAATTCACATAATAAATGCTTTAAAAAAACAAATCTGTCAATGTTTAATTGATTCTCTATATTATAAATTATTAACAAATTTCTTTTTAGTTTATCTTCGGAGTTTCAGGGAAATTATTTATTTTAAGGTTAAGAATTCAATTTAATTGGTTTCTTCGACATTTTCTATGTATGATATAATTTTACAATAAGTAATTTTCAGTAATTGATAAAAGATCATTGATATTTGGTTAATTTTTAAGATAATAAACGACTTGACAACATATTTTGAAATATTCATTTATTGTCAATCAAATAATCAGTATTGTAGTTTATTGATTATCAATTATTAATATTTGAATCCACAGGCATAGAAACAAAGCTTATTTATCACATAAAATATAGTTATTATTAAATGATATATAAATTGTTACTAATTTTAAATATATATTTTTTGGAAATATACCTCTCCCAATTTATTTAAATAAATATATAACTTTAATTCGACAACACAATATAAATAATCAACACCTAACTGCTTTCATTCGCATCATTGTAATAATTAACATTTATAAAATTGTAGATTTTAAAATATTTATAAACATATGCCATTATCATATCAAATTAAAATACAACATCTCACCATATTCACAATTAATATTATAATCTAGTAACATGAATTTACTTAAATTAAATATACATTTAAGACTTAATTACCGACATATTTATATTTCTACTTGATGTTTACCTTATTATTTTTACATATCTTTCTTTTCTTTGCCTTCATGTCAAGCTTCCACTTGATAATCATCAATTGAAAGCGCAAATTTCGAATATTCATTCTCAAGTGTCTTTCTACTGTCCACCAATCAGTTCTTCTTGATTCGTGAATATCAATCTTCACCTTGAACATCATCAAATTCCTCTTCAATAGTGCTTTCATCAATGTCCGTAAGTTCATCACTCTTGGCTTCTTAGAGCATGCTGTTTTCCTCCTTTTCAGTTAGCTAACTCTACCGTTTGCTTGCTGAAGTTAACATTTAGGTGTGAGTGCCTACTGCTGTTGTAGCAGCTAAACTGACTAGACTCTTAAGTTCCTGTCCTTTTGAAGTTAAATAAGATAAAATAAACTCTTTAAAATGAATTTAATATTAACATTATTTTATTTGAATATGCAAATTAATTGAAGGATTATCAAAGAAGCTCTGGGAATTTATCGTTATCTGAGTAATCAAAGTAATACTCGGTAAGAACTTGATTTAGAACGAGAAATCCAATTAAATTCCTGATTGCTGCATGCTGGATTGCCAGTTCATCACGAAAGCTAGCTGTCTATTGAGATTAAGCTCTGTTGTGCAGCATGATCCTCATCTTGATAATTAATCACATCGAAACTAAAGCATTAATAAGCATGTAAGTAAATGATGTTATAATTATAAAATAATTTATTTATAAGCACATTATGTTTAGTCTTTTGCTTTGCCAACTACAACTTGCCAAACGAAGTTGTGAATGATCCAACACAGACTCTACATTTGATTGACGACTTGAAAGGACAACTAAGAATTGCTCTCTGGTAAGGTCTAATGCATCTTACTCTTGAGGTTTTGACTTTCAATTGCATTAATAAATTTTATTCACCAGAGACTATCTTGAATTCATTCAAACCTTTATATTCAAATTTTTAATAAAAGATTATAGTTTACATATAAAATATATTTATAAAAGTGTATTATATAATAAATACTTAATATATCGATAAATGTATATTGATTACAATCAAATATTAATGAATTTAAGTCTGCAATCTTAATGATAGTTAATTCAATTATTCACAATTAACTTATTAATTATTATGAATAATATATATAATTTTGAAGTGATCAATTACTTCTCTTTACCTCTCTAATGACGACAGTTAATTCATCTCCTACTAAGTTTTCTCATTCTTAATAAGATCATTATTTACACTATTCTTGTGTAAATTTTAATCAATTTTTTCATTAAAACTATATCAAGTAACATATCTAATTAATCAACTATAAAATTGAGAATTTCCTTTCATTATTATGAAATTTATCTTTCTAATGTAATTTAAATTGATAACATAAAGAGTAAATATGATTCATAGTTAAAAGATAGAGTTCATAAAACTTCTGTTAATCCACTAATTACTAAGCAAGACCATCACATTGCAATAATCATATTATATAAGTCCACTTTTTAACATGTTAATTTATCTAAATAAGTCTCTAATCATATAGTTTAAATATAAGGAAGCTAAGTTTAGATATTTTAATACCAAAAAGTATAAGTATTAATATTGTAACAATAAATTATTTTGCAATACAATAATGACATTTAAAAATTTAATTAAACAAAGTAAATTAAAAAATGCGTAAAAGAAAAGATGAAAGAAAATGAAATATTTTTTAAAATAAGCGATTATATACTAAAAATCAAAAATAAATAGAATTGATAATATAAAGATAAATACATTATGTTAGAGCTAAGATAATAAAAATATATATATAAATATTTAAACTAAAAATGAAATAAAAATGGTTAAATACATTTATTAATTTAGATTCTATATTTACAATTAAGAAAAAATGCAAAAATAATATAAAAAATTAAAACAATAATATTCTTTACAGCGAATTGTGAAAATAAAGTATAAATAATTTAAAATTTTTAGATTAAAATGAAGAGAAAAAATGTTAAATAATAATATCAAAATAAATAAATCTCAATAATATAAAAAAGCAGACTTCATTTGTAATAAGAAGAGATGTTGATAAAAAAAAGATGAAATGAATAATGAAGATTCAATATTTATACTTAAACATAGTAAAATATATTGGAATATAATCAAAAAAGATTTTAAAAACTTTATATGATAAATAAAAAGATACTGTATGTATAGTGATTAAAAATAAATGACTTAAATATTCATGTAATTAAATATGTATATAAGTAGGTTAAACCCGATAAAAATAATGTGTGAAGGTAAATGCAGCTAAATCTTAAAATGAGGTTTCAGCCTACATGCACTAAATAACATAATACTCATTGCATGGTGAAATATTAAAACTGATATAAATATAATAATAGGAATAATTGTATTAAATAGTTACTTACAAAAACAAAAACAGGGATTGACAACTGAATAAGAAACCTTTAAATGGTCGCTTGTAGTTGATTTTTAGGGTCAATGACAGGTCGAAGTGATTTTATACTATACCAAGTTTAAGCTGAATGTTAGATTTATGACCATGGTTTCATGAGATTGAATTTCCTTTGTAGAAATTACACACATAAGTTTATCATTATAATCAAGGTTATTTGTCGTTAGCAAGAATAGAAAGTCTTAGAGTGGTTTTTAGAGGTCCTCGACAGGTCGAAGTGAATTTATACTATACCAAGGTTAAGCTGAATGTTAGATTTATGACCATGGTTTCATGAGATTGAATTTCCTTTGTACAAATTACACACATAACTTTATCATTATAATCAAGGTTATTTGTCGTTAGCATGGATAGAAAGTCTTAGAGTGATTTTAGAGGTCCTCGACAGGTCGAAGTGATTTTATACTATACCAAGTTTAAGCTGAATGTTAGATTTATGACCATGGTTTCATGAGATTGTATTTCCTTTATACAAATTAACACATAACTTTATCATTTTAATCAAGGTTATTTGCCGTTAGCAAGAATAGAAAGTCTTAGAGTGGTTTTTAGAGGTCCTCGACAGGTCGAAGTGATTTTATACTATACCAAGTTTAAGCTGAATGTTAGATTTATGACCATGGTTTCATGAGATTGAATTTCCTTTGTAGAAATTACACACATAGCTTTATCATTATAATCAAGGTTATTTGTCGTTAGCAAGAATAGAAAGTCTTAGAGTGGTTTTTAGAGGTCCTCGACAGGTCGAAGTGATTTTATACTATACCAAGTTTAAGCTGAATGTTAGATTTATGACCATGGTTTCATGAGATTGAATTTCCTTTGTAGAAATTAAACACATAATTTTATCATTATAATCAAGGTTATTTGTCGTTAGCAAGAATAGAAAGTCTTAGAGTGGTTTTTAGAGGTCCTCGACAGGTCGAAGTGATTTATACTATACCAAGTTTAAGCTGAATGTTAGATTTATGACCATGGTTTCATGAGATTGAATTTCCTTTGTACAAATTACACACATAACTTTATCAATATAATCAAGGTTATTTGTCGTTAGCAAGAATAGAAATCTTAGAGTGGTTTTTAGAGGTCCTCGACAGGTCGAAGTGATTTTATACTATACCAAGTTTAAGCTGAATGTTAGATTTATGACCATGGTTTCATGAGATTGAATTTCCTTTGTACAAATTACACACATAAGTTTATCATTATAATCAAGGTTATTTGTCGTTAGCAAGAATAGAAAGTCTTAGAGAGTGGTTTTTAGAGGTCCTCGACAGGTCGAAGTGATTTTATAGTATACGAAGTTTAAGCTGAATGTTAGATTTATGACCATGGTTTCATGAGATTGAATTTCCTTTGTA